>CAUZXS010002682.1:30000-67500 GCA_963585895.1 Sepioteuthis lessoniana
CCACTCATTTCTCATACACAACTAACATCACCTTTTCGAAAATAAAGTGTGAGAGATTTATATTTTTATAAAGAAATGTATTCGTTCGTTCATTGAAGTCGTCATTACCGGTTAATGATGTTTCCGCATGTAAGTGTATATTTGTATATGTACACGCGTAGTATACTATACAACATTTAACCCATTGCAGGGAGAAGGGATAAAGGGGTCCATGCCTTTCCCAAAGATATTAGTCTGAAAGTGAATATAATAGCATGACTGGAGTTTGAACTCACCTACTTCGAAACAGCAGCCAGCACTTTAGCCCTTACGACACGATGAATTCCCGGTTGCTCAACTGGGAATATATATATTGCAATGAATCGTGTGTACTTGACAAGCCGAGAGTAGTTTACACTCTAGCACTCAGCCCAGTTGGCTGGGCTGTAGAATACACTAACTGCTTCTCTGCAGAGGGGTAAAAGCACCCCCCAACGAGTGTGCTGTATATGACACTAAATATTCTGGAGCTTTGAGGAATGCCAAGTAGCCCTTCATTATGATCGTTCCCTGGTCTACTCTGGCGCAGAGTTGCAGCACCTGAAAGGGTCTTATCTATGGGTCAAATAGAATTAAACTGTGTACTTATGCTAAACTGAATTGTTTGAAATAGGACTGTTTTTATGTTTAAAAAGCAGACTTAGTATCAATAACTTAAAATGATTAATGTACCATAAAACCAAACCAAAACTAAATCTAGCACTGAATCCCCTTTCGGTGTGGAACTCATATGAAAGCTTAAAGCCGGCTCTAGTGACATCCACTCATCGTATCTTATGAAATATAATTAAGGATAATAGTTGATTATATTAGTTATTTTATTTATAGGAATAAATTTTAAGTTAACAAAAAAACTTTGAATGGAAGGGCAAGTCTCATGCAAAGGTCCAGTGGTGCACTTGTCGCATGTATGGCAGGATATTAAGTTGACTGGTTGCTTTGGAAAACACCTGGGACGACATATTGGAGAATTTGTTTTGTAATCGTTCTTGTATGCCGCATATTAAAAAGTAAACAACTGCCACCTGACTTAGGATAAGATTAATTTAAATTAAATAAAAGTTAATGACACGAGTCCTTATAACACTAGTTGATGAGGTAATTAATCTATGATATAACCTGAGTTATTTAGTCCAGTTGAGAGCAGTCGAGTTCAGAGTTCGGAGTCGGTGAGAGTCGATGAGTTAGTCTGGGCATTTTAGTGCGGCCCTCTTGAGAGTAAGGTCGTGGTCGAAGGAAAAAAGTGCTGTTGGTTTTTTTCTTTTGTCTACCACCCCGAATCTGATAGCGTTTCTAAGTAAAGTTGACGACCGTAATCGAAGGCAATTCGAAACCACCAGGGATTGAACCTCGGTGTCCTGGGCAATTGATCTAATGGGAAGAGTATTCGCCAATGGTCCGGGAGACAGGCTTTCAATCCCAGGTTGAGTCATACCAAAGACCCAAAAAATGGTACTTAATGCTGCCTTGCTTAACACTCAGCATCATAAGATATGAATCAAGGGTAAAGTGGAGCAATCTAAGGAAATGGGTTGCACCTCCTACACCTCGGAGTAGTAGCTATTGAAAAGGCAGCCATCGGGTTGCCTTCGACAAAAGTTAACCGACTTTATCTACTTGCTTTTCCTAAGTGTATTAATTGGTGACTTGTATTCGAACTCGCTTACTAGGATACTCTGTTCAGCACGCTAGCCACTATGCGATGAGGACTCCTCCTATAGATGATACAACCACTCCGGATCAGAGTGGATCTGGGAGTAATGCCAATCGATGGGTACTCCAGTCTAAACATATCTCCAGAACAGGAGCCTCAGTATCAAAAGCCGTTCAAGGGTAAGTGGCGCGTTCGAGAGTAAGGAGTAGCGCCCTCTCCTTCACAATGGTGTAGTAGATATTGAAAATGGAGCCTATCTTTAACTCTATCTTTCTCTCATGTTTCGATGGCCGACCGCTGTATGAAATGTAACAATCAGTCCAAATACCTTTCGAATTAGAAACAACGGAATCTATTTGTACTTTGCGGAATATTACATCTATGCATATATATGATCCCGAAACGTAACGCTATCCTTTTGTAAGTACTTGAAGTTTTTTGAAATTAGATCGCAGAAAACCGACGAACGGAAAGATTTTATTTGTCATCGAATCACAAAGTAGCAATAACTCGATGAACACAGCAAAATTTCAGGGTGATGTTTTAGAAGCACATAGCTCGTGAGGGTAAACATTTGGACAATATATCTATAAATATAAAAAAATAACTTAATTTCCTAATCAGTAGAGTGTTCGCCAATGGTCCGGGAGACTGGGGTCCAATCCTTGGTCGAGTCATGCCAAAGACTCAAAAAATGGTACTTAATGCCACCTTGCTTAACACTCAATATTATAAGGTAAGGATCAAGGGTAAAGTGGAGCAATTCAGGGAAGGGGTAGCGCCCTCCCCGATACCTCGATGTAGTAGCTATTGAAAAGGGAGCCTTCGAGTCACCCTCGACTAAGGTTGCCAACTTTTAGACCCAGATCTATTTTCTAGGTACCAGTAGTGGCAGCTCATCTATAGACACTGGAAAACTACAGAAACCTTATTTTCTCCCAATATACACTAGTGGTTTGAGTTCTTTATTTTGATGACTTCGTGGGTCATCCGTAACTAGCAGAAAAAAAATCATCAATTAATTGAGTCTCAATAATTGCTTGTAAATTTTAACTGAATTCGACATTAGATTTGGTTTCTTTGCTTGGTTTTATGGCATATCAATCTTCGTGGGTTATTAATGCCAAAGTAATGATTGTAGAAGAACAATAGTGATGTTATTTAACCCACAGCAGGGGAAAAGTCTTAGATAGATAGATAGATAGATAGATAGATAGATAGATAGATAGATAGATAGATAGATAGATAGATATGAACAGACTGAGAGAGATAGATAGATAGATCGATAGATAGATAGACTTGGAAACAATGAGATAGATAGATAGATAGATAGATAGATAGATAGATAGATAGATAGATATGAAAACATAGATAGATAGATAGATAGATAGATAGATAGATAGATAGATAGATCTGATTTGTAAATTGAATTACCATAACCAGAAAAATCGGCAAACACTTGTGCGCGACATACGGAACCACCGGACAACTGTTTCGACCTTATTAGGTCTCATCAGTAGTATATACCCTGATCCCCCACCACTGGAGTGTTCGCCGAATTTTCTGATCATGGTACTTCAATTTACAATATAATTCCTCAATTTAAAAAGAAAATGTAGACCTGATTTGGTTTGTTAGTTTAAAGGCATATCAATCGACGTGGGTTGTTTTGTTTTGTTTTTGGTTTTGTCCTGTTTTTTTTCTTTTTGTTTTCTTTGTTTTGTTTTTTTGGGGTTTTTTGTTTTGTTTTTTTGCTTGTTTGTTTGTTTGTTTGGGATTTTTTTTCGCTGGTTTTTCGTTTTTGTTTTTTTGCTTTTTTTTTTTTTTTTTTTTTTTTTTTGCTTTTTTTGGAGGGGGTTCTTTTTCTTGTTTTTTTTGGAGGGTGCCTTTTGACGAACAGTCAGTGTTTTTCAACAATCTAAGTCGGCAGAAAAAAAAAAGACAAATGAAGTCTTTTCTTTTGTGAGGAAGAAAAGCGATTGTGGAACGGGGGTGATGGTGGATGGAAGAAGCTTTGCCTCGTAGCAATTATGTCAACAACAACAACAAGAACAATAGTTACAACAACAAAAAATATGTGCCAATCAACTAGATCTCGTTTTCAAACAGATCAACGAGATCTCGTTTACAAACAGAATATAAAAAACAACACCTATTAATCTCTGATTTTATTTACAACACACTATGTTAAGTAACTGCTGTGTTACTGTTTAACCTATAGCTGGTGAGGGATAAGGGGGTTCATGCCTTTCCCAATGGTATTAGTCCGAAAGTAAGAGTAATAGCGCGACTGGAGTTCGAACTCTCTTCTTATGATGTCGGGGTCCAATGCCAAAGCCATCCTTGTAGACGAACAGTAGTGGTACTATTTATCCCATAGCTGAAAGGATAAGAGGTTCATGCCTTTCCCAGTGGGCATGAGTCCGAAATTTAACGTAATGAAGCAACTGGAAATCGAACTTGCTTACTGTGATTTTGCAGTTTAATGCCACAGTCGTCCTTGTAAAAGAACAATAGTGATCCTATTTAACCTATAGCTGGGAGATAAGAGGGTTCATGCCTTTCCCAGTGGGCATGGGTCCAAAATTTAACGTAATAACGCAACTGGAGATCGAACTTGCATACTGTGATTTTGCAGTTTAATGCCAGAGTCATCCTTGTAAAAGAACAATAGAGATCCTATTTAACCTATAGCTAGGAGATAAGAGGGTTCATGCCTTTTCCAATGGGCATTAGTCCGAAAGTGAACGTAATAATGCAACTGAGGTTCGAACTCTCTAACTGTGATTTTACAGTTTAATGCCAGAGTCATCCTTGTAAAAGAACAATAGAGATCCTATTTAACCTATAGCTAGGAGATAAGAGGGTTCATGCCTTTCCCAATGGGTATTAGTCCGAAAGTGAACGTAATAATGCAACTGGGGTTCGAACTCTCTAACTGTAATTTTGCTGTTTAATGCCAGAGTCATCCTTGTAAAAGAACAATAGTGATCCTATTTAACCTATAGCTAGGAGATAAGAGGGTTCATGCCTTTTCCAATGGGCATTAGTCCGAAAGTGAACGTAATAACGCAACTGGAAATCGAACTTGCTTACTGTGATTTTACAGTTTAATGCCAGAGTCATCCTTCTAAAAGAACAATAGTGATCCTATTTAACCTTTAGCTAGGAGGGTTCATGCCTTTCCCAGTGGGTATTAGTCCGAAAGTGAACGTAATAACGCAACTGGAAATCGAACTTGCTTACTGTGATTTTACAGTTTAATGCCAGAGTCATCCTTCTAAAAGAACAATAGTGATCCTATTTAACCTATAGCTAGGAGATAAGAGGGTTCATGCCTTTTCCAATGGGCATTAGTCCGAAAGTGAACGTATTAACACTACTGGAAATCGAACTTTCTTACTACGAAGTTGCATTCAAGCACATGAGCCTCTCCACCATGGTGACTCCGCCACTCTCGATACAAACTGAAAATTATATATTCATTCAAATTTGTAAAAGAGTGTTAATCCTATTTTCAATGATACTTAAAGTTAATGTCGATAGCCAACCTTACATGCCGAAAAAAATTGTGTGCAGCTATCTACACAACAGCAACCCTAGGAATTAACGTCCTGAGCCGCCAAAAGCTTTAGTGCCTAGTCTCGCAGATCCTTAATATCAGGTACATTGATCCTAACAGAGCAAACTAAGCATGTAACCTTGGGAAAGGTATGAACCCGCTTATTCTCCCTCCAACTATGGGTAAATAGTAGGACGGACTAGGTTCTTCAGCCTTGGTGAGGCAACTAGTCTAGGAGAAGGAAAACTCTGAATTCAAAACCTGTTAAACTCCGCTTAAAAATTGACCTTGTGTCATATCCTGCCCGAGCGGAGGGGTTGGTAAATAGTACCTTTGACCTTACTAATCTAAGCTTGGGCGCCTCCTCTGAAGCAATATTAGCTAACTCGGTGTACCTCATTCACTGACACACACACACATATCTGCATATATTAATGATAACAATGATAATAATTATCATAATGATCATCATCATCATCATCATGTCCTGTCGCTAGCATGGATATCCCTGACCCTCTCTCGCCACTTCTCCCTATCGTTCATCGCCTCTGACAGGTCTTCAGTGCTACATCCCGTATCCTCACATAGCTGCTGAATGTATGTTCGTGCTGGTCGTCCTGCTTTTGCCCGGCCATATATGGGGATCCATTGGAGTACATCACTGATGAGCTCATCCCTGCTTCTCCAGCAGTGTCCTGCATGTCTGGCTCGTCTAACTTGGATAGTTTTCGTGATGGGGGCCAGGTGGCCGTATAGTTGGTGCCTTGTTGGGTGTTGCCGCCAGGACTTGTTCAAGATTGCTCGCAGCATTCTTGTGTAAATGCCGTCTAGCTTCTTCTCCAGCCGTTTTGTTAGCGTCCATGTAGTGCATCCATACAGCAGTATCGATACGACAGCTGCCTGGAAGAAACTGCGTTTCACTTTATCGGTCAGGTCTGATTTCCATATGATCGATAGCCTATTGATAGCTGTTCATGCCTTCGTTAGCCGCGTGTCGATAGTGTGCTATATTATGATTGAAAAGAATCTAAATATCAGTAACCGTTGTGGAGGTGCCCGTGGTGTAATGGTTATCGTCGTAGGAGATGGACACGGCGACACGAGTTCAAATCCTGGACGAGACTGATTGCATTTCACATAGCACTAATACCCTCGGGAAAGGTATGAATCCAACTATGGGTAAATAGTTGGGCAGACTGGGTTCTTCAGCCTTGGAAGGAAAACTCTGAATTCAAACCTGTTAAACTCCGCTTAAAAATTGACCTTGTGTCATATCCTGCCCGAGCGGAGGGGTTGGTAAATACGGTAACCGTAACCAAATGCACTACAATCAGATGAAAAAATATTAAAAACATTGATTCATAGAAACATACTCCCCACTGATCCTAATAAAAGATAAAACTGATAAATTTAAAACCTCCAGTTTAGTCATTAAAAATAATTCCTCTCCTTCGATTGGAGTTTTGCAAAAATACAATGTTATATATCAATTTAAATGTCCTTTAGGAAGTTGTATCTCTGAAAATAATAATATATATGTTGGTTTAACGTCAACTACCCTATCAAGGAGACTTACATTGCACCTTTCTAAGTTCCATAGCACAGTATTTAAAAAAGCAATCATGCCCAACAACAGAATTTTAAAAATTCATCACCGAAAACACAAAATTTGAACATCAAAATAACAAACAAAAACTACAGATTCTCGAAGCACTACATATTAGGAACATGCAACCCAAACCTAACAGAACTAATTTTCAAACCAGTGCTAATGTACTTAAATGTCTTTAGCTGCTGACACTATTTATAGAACAATTTAAAAAGTAAACGCTACACACTGCAACGACCCACACGCTCTTCTTCTTACAAAGTAGTAATGTACATACAAAAGTTACATCACTTCTGTAATAGATCCTCCCTTGATGATGGCCCAAAGTCGGGCAGAAAGTACTAGGGAAATAAATAATTATGGAAAATACATCAACTGATTCCCGCTGAATATTATAAAATCAATACGGCAATATGAAAGGATCAACAAGAAAATATGTGGACAAAAAATATCTATTATGCTCAACGAAATTTGTATTAATGAAGAAATGCTACCAAAAAAATATATTTTAAATATATATATATATATATATATATATATATATATATATATATATATATATACATATTGTAACCGTGTAGGTTTTTACTGATTCACTTTGTGGGTTCGTGGTGAACCAAGTGCGATATAATTTGGAGAGTGCTCAATATCTGTGATAGAACTATTATATAATAATAATAAATAAGTATATATTAGATTTTATATATTTAATACCATGGAAGTTTGTCTGCGACCTTAGGTTTCATGAAGTTTTACAAACAACAATCATCAGGCAGATAACGAAATGATCTGCGTGATGATAGTTGTCTGTCAAACTTCATGAAGCCTAAGGTCGCAAACAAACTTCCATGGTATTAAACATATAAAATCTAATATATATATATATATATATATATATAAATTTTTCGAAAATCTTTTACGAGAGATTATGTAGTATCGTGAAGGAAGAGATACGCAGGAAAATACTGAGTTAAATCCTTTTATTGGTTGAACAGTGCAATCTAGAATATTTACACTATTCACAGCCTCTTGCCGTGAGAGTGTTACACCAGGTGTCGATATTCAATAACGGTATTTGTCCTCCGTCCCACCAAGCGGACGAGTGTAGCACAAGGCCTTTTTAAGGTGGGTCTATGCGCTGGGCTGTAGCCCAGATGCGTCCGGCAGTTCCAAAAATGCCTCGGGCGTCGTTGGCATTCACCTAAAAAGGTGCGCCTCAGGCGCCAGGCGATAAACCTAACCCCAACACCATACAGCACTGTCGATACGACTGCTGCCTGGAAGAAACTGCGTTTCACTTTATCGGTCAGGTCTGATTTCCATATGATCGATAGCCTATCGATAGCTGTCCATGCCTTCGTTAGCCGCGCATCGATGTCCTTTTCGGTTGATGAGACGCTGCTTCCTAGGTAGGTGAATTTGTCTACTAGTTTTAGAGGGATTCCGTCTGGTGTGGTGATGTCAGTTTGATTTTTTGATTTACGGAATATATATGCTATAATCAAAACATAGCAATACTTGAAATCATTTAACTGTCTTCAAACAAATGATAAATAGTAAACAGAATTATTTATGTTAGAAATACTTGAAACCGTTCAGCTATGTTCAAAAAATGAGCCCAGACTTGTATTAAAATGTTATCTACAAAATGTGTTTACAAATCATATATATTCAATATAAGAAGGATTTGGTAATAAAAAAAATCTACAAGGGTTGTTATGCTTTAAAACCAACCAAACCAAATCATATATATTTGATATATATGTATAAAGAGGATTTGGCATTAAATAACCTATAATGGTTGATATGTCAAAAAAACCAAACAGACAATATATTATATTAGAATTATCATTACTAGAAATTCAGGCAAACACCTACATATGACATATAGAACACTGAACAGCTATTTCGACATTATTGGGTCGAATCAGCTGTGCACACCGTAATCTTCACCACAGTAGATCGAACCAACAACCACAGTAGGCAGAAGCCGAAACTCTACCACTGGGCCACCGGTTCATGTCACATAGAAACGATTCCGAATTAACTAGTCATGATGACAATGCGCAACCACTTGACCTAATGTGTCTTGAAGGTACATATTAACTACAGAGGACACGGCCACCTCTGGGTTTACGTTATATATATATATATATATGTGTGTGTGTGTGTGTGTGTGTGTGTAAAGAGGATTTGGCGTTAAACAACCTACAAGGGTTGATATGCAATAAAAATCAACCGAACAAAATCATATATATTTAATATGTATGTATATATTGTGACGGCAAATTGACTAAAATCCCAAAACGGGACTTTATTTTCGCATGTGTGAAGACGGGGCAGGTTGGCACTTGATCCCCTACAGAAATAAGTCCTGTTCAGAGTTCTTCTCTCAGTCATATAAGAACTGGCATATTACATGAGGGAATAATTTAGGGCCAGACTGACCACCGCTGGCAAAGGGGTTCCAAATTTCACACTATCACACACCCACCAGGCCGCTAAACTTCTTTCCCTTAGATAATAGAAGAATACGGGCCTATAGGTCTTAGTCGTAATAATGTTAATATTGTTGTAGTCGGCAACTCCGGTTTCCCGTGTGATACTTTAGGAATTAATAGGACAGTTCTAAGCGAGATAATATAAGGCGAATAGAAGCTGAAAGGAAAGCATGGAATAACAACATAGACCACATGGTAAAATGAAAATACATAGGTTCTTTACTACGGTTATATATATATATACGTTCGGAGTTTCAAAACATATAATTGGATAGTCCATGAATATAAATGTCTTTTCTTGGCTTTTATCCTTCTTCAAATTGAGAGAGAGAGAGTGGTAAACAAAATTTGGGTGTAAAGGGAAAATGTCCCAAAGTTACTTATCTTATTTTTTTGACGGGGTTCCACTGGAGAATTTTCTTCTTTCACGGGCTAATAGACTTTGTACTGTTTTTAATACTGGCTTGAAGGACTTGGGGTCCTTCGTGTCTCAGCTAATCTTTTGTCTTTAGCCCGGAGTAAAAATGGCTATGGTCCGTCTGCCACGAGCCTTGCTCAAAAAAACTACCTTTTTTGTGCCTTACTTCCGCTGAGGGGAAGGGAACCCCCACTTCCGTTTGGGGTCCCCGCCAATCATTTGGCTTCTCTCTCTTTCCCCTTCCGATGTCCGGCGACCTGAGGTCACTTAAGTACGAACATCTGGTCTCCTGTGTGACCCACATTCCTTCCTAACGGTCACTTTTTGACTGCTAGAAAGCGCTAATAGCAACACAGGAGGATAGTATCAGTCCTACCTCTTCGTCTCCGTGAGCCATCACGTGACAATATGTATAAAAAAAGACTTTAAATACCCGCAGGGGTTGTTATGCCATTAAACTAAATAACCTAACCAACCCAAAACAAAATATATGAATTCCACAACCACCAAATGAAACGAATATCCTGATGAATTGGACTAAAATAATTTTTGTTCGAAAATCTTTGCACTTAGTTTAAATCGAGCGACGTGTGAAAGCATAATTTTCATAATTGTCAAAATATTTTTTCCTGTGGGTCAAATCACAAGAGCGAACAATCAGAATGAGGGCAACATTTATTCGCTAAATGGTTGGCTCTCGTCCCAGATCAATAGATAGACGTTAACAAAATAGTAGAGGGTTTACCAGTCTGATAGATAGATAGATAGATAGATAGATAGATAGATAGATAGATCAGAATGGAAATAGATAGATAGATAGATAGATAAGAATGGAAATAGATAGATAGATAGATAGATAGATAGATAGATAGATAGATAGATAGCAAGCATTGACAGAAAATAATAAAAGATAAAACTGAAATTAGCTGCATTAGAAATACTTACCAAATCGATCGAGAAAATAGGCTGCTACACAAGAATGCCAACTTATTTATATTTGGAATAAATCCCAGGAAATTTAAAATTCAAAATAACTGCACGAATAATTATTAGGGTATTTACACTTCATTCATGTCCCACCACAAATACATACATTGATCGAAATGTTTTATGGCTCGTACGAGGTATGCTCAAAAAGGTATTGAAGCCGAAACGATAATTACCAATGAATTTACTAGCTTCCATTAATAAATCTCTTTACAACAGGAGAAAAATGCTGGATTATGAATAGTTGCCAGATATCGTATTTTCGCTCAGAGCATCTTAAAATTATCTCTATTAGTCCCTGATGGGAATAACATTTTTGGAAGGGGAATAAAAGAATGAGGGCCAACAGGGGGTAAATTTACATGTTTTTTTGGTTTCTTTGTTTTAATGGCATATCAACCTTTGTTGGTTATTTAATGCCAAAGCTATTCCCCTAGGAGAACAGTAGCGGTACTATTTAACCCATAGCTGGGAGGATAAGGGGGTTCATACCTTTCCCAAGGGTATTTGCCCGAAAGTGAACGTAATAGCGCGACTGGAGTACGAACTCGCTTACTACGATTCCGCAGTCCATCACTTTAAACATTACATCACGAGGACACCCCCTTACATGTTTGTATTTATAAATCTCTTTATAACAAAACAAAAATTGCTGTATCATGTAGACTCGTTGCCAGATATTGTTCAACATGAATATATATCCTCAAAGAGGCCCTTACAGACGCTTATGTGACGCTGCATAAATAATTATCCCCGGACAAGAGTTCATTTTTATGCACATGTGACGTTGGGGACAGTCTGGCACTTGATCCTCCACAAAATAAGTCCTAGTCAAGACTCCTATTTCGCGCATATGGTAAACTGGCAAATAATGTGGGGGTTAATTTGGAGCCAGACTGATCTCCGACGCTGGTAAGGGGGTTTCCAACTCACTTTCACATACCCCACCAAGTCCTTCGTTTTCATTCCTCCTCAGATAGCGGAAAAAATGGACTTCAAGGTTAGAAAATATTAACTGTAGTTAAATTCCCCAAATTCCCTTGTAATGTTTTAAGGTGAATAAGACGTTTAGCGAGAATTAATGACAGCGATACGAGGCTGAAATAGATATGTGCAAAAGAAGGTGACTCGAAGGAGAAACAACACAACCAATAGATTTCAACTCAAGGGTGCATTTAAAATATAACAAAATTTTAATAGGCGACGACCAAACAAATAATGATAAGATTTAAGAAACAGTTATTTTTTTTCTTTTCTCTTTTCTTTTTAAAATACCGGCAATATTAAGCCAGTAGAAAGTATCAAACATAAATGTCTCTCAACAGTCCTTTTCTTCTTTCTTCTTTTTTTCTATCTTTCTTTTTCTTTGACTCGAGAAAGTGTCTAAGTCGCCGGACTGAAGCATGTAACAAAGTTCTTTCACTAATTTACTATTGATGAAACAGAATCTTTTCAGTTTCCCTCTTTCTTTTTTGAATACATATAATTTCCCAATATTTAGTGAGGGTAGAAGGAAAACAGTTTAAGTTGTACTTATCTTTGACAAGGTTTAATGTTCAGGTTCCTATCTTTTACGGGCGAGTGACATCCGCAGAGTCGGCTGAGTCAGCGTCTCTTTCTGTTGACTTCTATCCAAAGACTCTGTTCTACTCATTTTACAGGAGACTTTCCCCGGAGTTGGCTGTAAACTGGCGTCTTTCTCCGCCGACTTCTGTCTCCAAACTGAAGATTCTTTTCCAAATTTCTCTAACGAAAAAATGGCATTTTGGCGCTAAGGGTCTATGGGCCAATCATTTGACTTTTTCCTTCTCTCCCCACTCCATCCGGTCACTATTCTCAAGTGACCTGGATTCGTTCCGTTGACTTTCATTCATATCTCCTTTTAACGGTCAGTCTTAGTGCCTGTTGATTCAGACACAGAAGGATAGGAGAATCGACCTCCCCTTCCCTCTCTCTGAAGCATACCACGTCACACTTAATTGAAAGATATTGTAGACCTCGCACAGGGCTTCTCAAACTTATCTGTATAAGCCCCTGGTGGGAATAATATTTTGATTGGGTGAATAAAAGCAAGAGGGTCAACGGGGGGTTGAATTTACATGTTTCTTTCTATAAATCCCTTTACAACAACAAAAATCGCTGGATCATGTGGCCAGATATC
Organism: Sepioteuthis lessoniana; assembly: GCA_963585895.1. Taxonomy (NCBI): domain Eukaryota; kingdom Metazoa; phylum Mollusca; class Cephalopoda; order Myopsida; family Loliginidae; genus Sepioteuthis; species Sepioteuthis lessoniana. The sequence goes on from CAUZXS010002682.1 coordinate 42,932, forward strand.
GTTCAACTAGAACATATCTTCTCAAAGCGGTCCTTACAGATCCCTTGTTGAAAGATATCCTATAACTAGCACAGGGCTTCTCAAAATCATCTATATAAGCCCCTGGTGGGGATAATATTTTGTTTGGGTGAATAAAAACATCGAGGCCAATAAGGGATGAATTTACTGGTTTGTATTCATAAATCCTTCCATAACAGTAGAACAAAAACCTCTAAATAATGGGCCAAGTCGGCTGGGGCTGTAGAATACACCGACTGCTTCTCTGCAGAGGGGTAAGACACCCCCCCCCAACGAGTATCCTGGTATGACACTAAACAATCTGAAAGTGAGGTTTGAGCAATGCGGGAGCTTTGGGAAATGCGGAGTACCCCTTCATTGCCATCGCTCCCAGGTCCACTCTGACCCGGAGTGGTAGCACCTGATAAGGGTCCTATCTATGGGTTAAATAGAACTAAGCCGTGCTTCTTTCACTATACTAATTTTTGCATTTAAAATGCTAAACTGAATTGTTTAAAATAGAACTGTTTTGACATTAGAACTGCATACTAGTGCTGAACTGAATTGCTCAAAATAGAACGGTTTTGACGTCTAAAATGTGTACTTATGCTGGACTGAATTATCTGAAATAAAACTGTTTGATATTTAACTCTGTGTATTGCCCAGTCGGGTGGGGCTGTAGAATACACTGACTGCACCTCTGCAGAGGGGTAAAAAAAAACTCACACACTAACGGGTGTCCTGGATAGGAAACTAAACAATCAGATGTTGAGGTTCCAGTAGTGCTGGAGCTTTTGGGAATGCAGAGTACCCCTCCATTACCATCGCTCCCAGGTTCACTCTGGCCCGGAGTGGTAGCACCTGATAGGGCCCTATCTATGGGTTAAATAGAACTAACAGCATACTAATGCTAAACTGAAGTGTTTGAGTAAAATGAATAGCTTGAAATAAATGTTTTTGTCAATTAAACCGTACTTACATTTAAACTGCGTGCTTATGCTTAACTGAATTATTTGAAATAGAACTGTTTTTCGACATTAAAACTGTATTTACACTTAACTGAATTGTTACGTATAACTGCTTGAATAGTTTGAAATAAAAATGCTTTTGACAATTAAACTGTGTACTTATGATAAACTGAATTGTTTTAAATAGAACAGATTATTTACATAAAAATGGATTTAGCGTTAAATAACCTACAAAGGTTGATATGACATAAACCCAACAACCAACCAACCAACCAACCAATCTAAATAATGGTGATTTGTAGCCAGATATTGTACATAGAACAAAATACCTGACCGGGTGTGATGGACACTAGGGATATGTCGTTCACCTGTTTATCGCCCGGCGCCTGAGGCGCCCCGAAAAGGGGAATGCCGACGGAGTCCGAGGCATTTTTGGAACTGCCTATCGCGTTGGGCTTCGGCCCTGCGACAGGACCCACCTTAAAAACGGCCTTGTGCCATATTCGTACGTTGGTGGGACGTAGGATAAATACAGTTCACCTATGATCCGTTCAAAAAATACGGCTTATATAAATGAACGATGTTGAAGTGGAAAGCGAAAATTTAGATAACTTTGTTTGAAAAGAATTTATCAAGATGAGCAAAGAATGAAACGTTAATTTTCTTCAAAATGGTCCCTTTGGTATTCAACCCGCTTGTTCCAGCAAGACTTCCACTGGTCAAAGCACGTTTAAAACTCCTCTCTTGATGTGGTATTAACACGTTCTCCACGTCCTTACCCTGGTGATGAATTTTCAGCTCAGGAAAAAAGAAAAAGTCAAACTAATTTGGTTTGGTTTGATTTGGTTTAATTTAATTTTATGACATGATAACCGTTGTCGGTTATTTAATGCCAAATTCTTTATATATATATATATATATATATATATATATATATATATATATATATATATATATATATATATATGATTTGGTTTGGTTGGGTTTTATAGCATATCAACCATTGTAGGGTATTTAATGCCAAATCCTCTTTATATATTAAATATATATGATTTGGTTTGGTTGGGTTTTATGGCATATCAACCTTTGTCGGGTATTTAATGCCAAAACCATTTTATACATTTATATTAAACACGTGATTTCTAAACACATTTTGTAGGTAACAATTTCAAAGGGGCTTGAGCTCAATTGTTTTCACATAGTTAAATGGTTTCATTTATTTCTGTCTCATACAAATAATTCTATTTACTATTAATCATTTGTTTGCCTTTGGGGTTTCTACCGTTGAGGCATACGGTTAAGTTTTTCGGGTCCCGACCAGCAAAGATGAATTGAGATCTAAAACTCCATGAGATGTGCCGAGCGTTTGAGTTTCGACTGCATATTATGAAAGACTTTTAAGAATTTGTATCTCTCCTCTTGTCGAAGAAGTCCAGAAGTTAATAAACGTTCGTACCTGAACAACAGAGTTCGCGTGTTTCCGTCTGTGATTTGTTTTCGCCTGCATTTGCCTATATTGTATATGTACTGTTGTTATTGATATCATTATGTTTGTGGGGGAGGTGCCCGTGGTGTAATGGTTATCCTCGCAGATAACACGGCGACACGAGTTCGAATCCTGGACGAGACTTATTGCATTTCACATAGCACTAATGCCCTTGGGAAAGGTATGAATCTAATTATTCTCCCTCCAGCTATGGGTAAATAATAGGACGAACTAGGTTCTTCAGCCTTGGTGTGGTAACTAGGAGAAGGAAAACTCCGAATTCAAACCTGTAAAACTCCGCTTAAAAATTGACCTTGTGTCATATGCTGCCCGAGAGGAGGGGTTGGTAAATATGTTATCATTATGTTTATGAATATATAACACAAGCTTTCTGAAAAATATTGATTAAAAAATTGTCGAATTTTGCGTCAAAATAACGAGAAATCTATTTGCAACATTCTTCAAAAGGTTAAAAATACGGAGCAGCTGATTGGAACCATAGAATGAATAAAAAGGAATGGGAAAAGATTAACAAATAATTGGACATTACCAGAGAATTAAAAGAAATAGTTACGGAACATGTGGTTGACGGTGATACCAATTGTAGTCAGTCCACTTGGAACTGTTCTCAAAGGCTTAAAAAGGGAACAGGAAGAACGGGAAATCTGAGAAAGAATTGAGACCACCCAGACAAGGGAAATGTTGAGTACGACTAAAATACTGAGACGAGTCCTGGAGAACTGAGGAGTCTTGCTGTCACTTAGACTCCAGTGAAAGACCATCAGCCAAAGCTGAAATGAAAAACTTGTGAGGAGTGAAATTTTACTAATAACTGACGATCTTTATCTAAGAATGAAAGTAATCAAAACATTCTATTTTAAGTATAATCGTGCAAGGATAGATAGATAGATAGATAGATAGATAGATAGATAGATAGATAGATAGATAGATATGAACAGACTGATAGAGACACGAGAACAAACAGAGATAGATAGATAGATAGATAGATAGATAGATAGATAGATAGATAGATAGATAGATATAAACTCACTGATAGATACACGTGAGCAAACAGATAGACAGATAGATAGATAGATAGATAGATAGATAGATACATACATACATACATACATACATACATACATACATACATTTGGATAGATAGATAGATAGATAGATAGATAGATAGATAGATAGATAGATAGATAGATTGAAACTCACTGATATATACACGTGAGCAGACAGATAGATAGATAGATAGATAGATAGATAGATAGATAGATACATACATACATACATACATTTGGATAGATAGATAGATAGATAGATAGATAGATAGATAGAAACTCACTGATATATACACGTGAGCAGACAGATAGATAGATAGATAGATAGATAGATAGATAGATAGATAGATAGATAGATAGATAGATATGAACAGACTGATAGATACATGTGAACAGACGGAGATAGATAAAATATCGGTATTGTTAGGAATTGAAATAAACTTGTCACTCTCATTGCTTAAATTCGCTTATCTATTTCTAGATTCTATTGAACGGATGAATGAACGGAGCCCTAGGCGACTTCTATCTACGACCATTTTTATTAATGTTCGTAAATATTTGTACGCTGATTCAGTAAAGAGGTCACAAAATAAAAGTACTGTACAATACTTGGGGCCTCATTCTAGAAAAAAAAATTAAATAATGATACATTAGTTGACTGCAGACCCCAGGGGCTGCAGATAATGAAAACTAAATGATAGTCATTCACCCTAAAAATGTCTCAACGAGTCTCATCTAACCATTTGGCATTTTTTCTCTTTTTTTGTTCAAGACGGAAAAGACAATAGTGTATGATTCTACAAAGAATGGTTTCTGAAAGAGATATTGTTTGAGTGGGGTCGTATTCGTGTGTTAATGTAGGTGGACATTACCAACTTTTCAAACTAACAACATTGATTGACATCCTTCTTGTACAAGCCACTTAGTCATCTTAGTCAAAGAAAGAAAATAAGACTAAAAACTCTGACCAACAAAAAATAAGACTAAAATCTCTGACCAACAAAAAATAAGACTAAAATCTCTGACCAACAAAAAATAAGACTAAAAATTCTGACCAACAAAAAATAAGACTAAAATTTCTGACCAACAAAAAATAAGACTAAAAACTCTGACCAACAAAAAATAAGACTAAAATTTCTGACCAACAAAAAATAAGACTAAAAGTTCTGACCAACAAAAAATGAGACTAAAAACTCTGATCAACACAAACGTCGTTTTTTTTTTGTTTTTTTTTGTGTGTGGGTCACTTTGTTTTATTGATTTTTTGCTGTTTTTGTTTTTTATTTGTCTTTTTTTTTTTTTTAGAAAGAGGGGCTGTTTTTTTTGTTGGTTTTTCTTACTTGTCTTTTTTCTGGAGGAAGAGGATTGTTTTTAATTTTTTCGTTTTGTTTTGTTATTTTTGTCTTTTTTTTTTTTAGGGGAGGGTGTGTTTTTAAATATTCTTGGTTTTTGTTTTTGTTTTTGCAGTTTTCGTTTTTTATTTGTCTTTATTAGGGGGCAGCACTGGGTGTTGTTTTTCAATTTTTTTTTACTTTTTTGTTATTGTTTTTGCTATTTTAAGTTTTTGCTGTTTTTATTTTTCATTAGTCTTTTTTTGTGTGGGGAGTTGTTTTATAATTTTTGCTTTTTCGTTTTTGTTCTGTTTTTTTTTTGTTTTTTGCTATTTTGGTTTTTTATTTGTCTTTTTGTGGAGGAGGTTGTTTTTTTATTTTTTTTTTTTTTTTTACAATGATATTTTATCATCTTTGATTGGCCTATTTTTCCTAATGAATAGATATCAACAACACTCATGGTGGGCATGCGTTTCTCGGTACTTTCTCAATAGCCCCGCTAATTTCACGAGAAAAATAACAATTATCAAAATATCCAGCGACAATTTAGATAAAATATTGTCAATAGAATTTTGATTCACGGATTTTGAAAATATTCAATTGTTTTCTTCTAAACACAGAACATATTTATAACGAAATGATAATATTGTTGCGTATTGACCTCCGACCCGGCCAAGCTGTCAAAATAGGAAATGCACCTGTGTAAATAACAGGTGCATCCGGTCGAGGATTATCAGGATATAACCTTGACTGTCGAGGGGTTGAATTGAGTGCGAAATTGTGACGCTCGCAAGAAGAAGAGTGGACGTCAAATTATTATATAACCCCGGCGACAGGAAGTGCAGGTTAGTTTGAGATAAGATACGGTAGAGAGAACCAGCACTCAGCAGAGGGGGCCCTCAGGCCCTCGATCGAGCAGTTGCAGTTGGAGAGAAGATGCTGGAATGAGGAACATGTCCCAGAGAGGCTGGGCCCCCAGGCCCCCGGTTGAGCAGCCCTGGAGAACGGGAAAGAAACACTGTAATGGGCTGAAGAATGGGGGTCAATATGTTGCAGTTCTGTTCAGTCTCCAACTCACCTCTCACAAAGTAAAACCTTTAGTAACCCTTTCGAACCCTTTCAAATAAAGTGAGAGGTATATTTTTCTAAAGAAGTGTCTTCGCTCGTCCTTATTGTGTTGAATATGTTTCTGCGTGTATATTTGTGTGTATAGTTGTTTATGGCTATACAACAATATTAATGTGGCTCAGTGGTAGAGTTTCGGATCTGTAGTCACTGGTTCGATCTCCAGTGAGAGAGATCACTGTATGCTCTGCTGAAGTCGACCAAATGAGGTCGAAATAGTTGACGAGTGGTTGCGTATGTCATGCGTAGAGTGTGCCAGAATTTCTGATCATGGTAACTCAATTTATAATATTTCTAATTATGCCCCCAAAATGAGGAATGCCGAAGTTACCAAGCATATTCTTCTCTGACCATGTGTAAGTCGCCATTAGTGTATATCCCAACTCTATAAAATGACTGAAATCGGATAAATCAAGTGGGGGTGCCCGTGGTGTAATGGTAATCGTCGTAGAAAATGGACACGGCGACACGAATTCAAATCTTGGACGAGACTGATTGCATTTCACATAGCACTAATACCTTTGGGAAAAGTATGAATCTAATTATTCTCCCTCCAGCTATGGATAAATGATAGGGCAGACTAGGTTTTTCAGCCTTAGTGAGGCAATTAGTCTAGAAGGAAAACTCTGAATTCAAACTTCGCTTAAAAATTGACCTTGTGACATATCCTGCCTGAGCGGAGGGGTTGGTAAATATGAATATTATAACAAGTCTTCTTTTAAGAGAAAAGATTATTTTACCGAAGAGAAAAAAATTAACTTTTCCCTATTTCTAAGACAGATGCTTCTTTCTTTCTTTCTTTCTTTCTTTCTTTCTATCTATCTATCTATCTCAGTTTCTTCATATCTATTTATCAATGTATATGTCTTGCAAGCGAGTTTTCTCATTCTTTTCATACCTCTCTATATATCTGCTTCTGTCTCTTCATATCTACCTCAGTCTCTTCACAAAAATTTAAACCTCTTTATATTTGTCTTTTCATATCTATCTATCTATCTATCCCAATCTGTTCATATCTATCTATCTATCTATCTTAATCTGTTCATATCTATCTATCAATCTTAATCTGTTCATATCTATCTATCTATCTTAATCTGTTCATATCTATCTATCTATCAATCTTAATCTGTTCATATCTATCTATCTATCTATCTATCTTAATCTGTTCATATCTATCTATCTATCAATCTTAATCTGTACATATCTATCTATCTATCTTAATCTGTTCATATCTATCTATCTATCTATCTATCTATCTATCTCAATCTGTTCATATCTATCTATCAATCTTAATCTGTTCATATCTATCTATCTATCAATCTTAATCTGTTCATATCTATCTATCTATCTATCTATCTATCTATCTATCTATCCCAATCTGTCCATATCTATCTGTCTATCTATCTATCTATCTATCTATCTATCTATCTCAATCTGTTCATATCTATCTATCTATCTATCTTAATCTGTTCATATCTATTTATCTATCTATCTATCTATCTATCTCAATCTGTTCATATCTATCTATCTATCTATCTATCTCAATCTGTTCATATCTATCTATCTATCTATCTATCTATCTATCTATCTATCTATCTCAATCTGTTCATATCTATCTATCTATCTATCCCAATCTGTCCATATCTATCTATCTGTCTATCTATCTATCTATCTATCTATCTATCTCAATCTGTTGATATCTATCTATCTATATATCTATCTGAATTTGTTCATATCTATCTATCTATCTATCTATCTATCTCAGCTTCAGTCTCTTCATATCTATTTCAATCTCTTTACATATATTTCAGTTGTTTTTTTTATCAAGCTCTTTATGCCAACCATTTATAATGTTTGAAACTATTTCTCGTCGCTATTATCAATCTATCTATCTCATTTTCTGTCTTTTCATATCTATCTAAATCTTCTCACATATATGTCTGTCTTTTAATATCGAGCTCTTCATATCTATCAATCTAGCTAGCAAGCTAGCTATTTCAATATTTTCATATGTAACCAAAAACCTCTAACTATTTCTTGCCCAGTCGGCTGGAGCTGTAGAATACACCGACTGCATCTCTGCAGAGGGGTAAAACACCTCCATGAATGTCCTGCATATGACTCTAAACAATCTGATGACAAGGTTCCAGTGATGCTGGAACTTTGGGAAATGCGAAGCATCCCTTCATTGCCATCGCTCCCAGGTCCACTCTGACTCTGAGTAGTAGCGCCTGATAGGGCTCTCTCTATGTGTTAAATAGAACTAATCTGCGTACTTATAAAGTAAAGTTGGCGACCATAGTCGAGAGCGACCAGAAGGCTCCCTTTTCAATAGCTACTACACCGAGGTGTAAGAGAGGGCGTGACTCTTTTCACTGGATTGCTCCACTTTACCCTTGATACGTACCTTATATTGCTGAGTGTTTAGCAAGGAGGCATCAAGTACCATTTTTAAAGTCTTTAGAATGACGCTACCTGGGATTGAACCCATATCTCTCGGATCATTGGCGAACACTCTACCTTCTAGGCCAATGGGCCGGAATAGAACTGTTTTGATATTTAAACTGCGTACTTATGCTAAACTGAATTGCTTGAAATAGAACTGTTTTGACATGTAAACTGCGTACTTATGCAAGACTGAATTGTCTGAATACATATACAAAACTGATTTGTGCGAATTAGAACTATTTGACTAAAGTGGATAGCTTGAAATAGAAATATTTTTGACTAATAATCTGTGTACTCATGCTCAACTGAATTGTTTGAAATAGAACTGCTTATTTGTATAAAAATGAATTTGGCATTAAACAACCTACAAGGGTTGATATGCCATAAAACCCAAACAACCAACCATCTAACTCTTCCATTTCACGACTCCATATTCTGATACCAAAATTGACCCTGTGCTTCCCAAACTTGTTGAAATTAAACTCCGGATTATTTTGCCTGGCACAAGGCTACCAATTCAGTGTTTTCTAGCGGTAACCCAAGTTTCACCAAAATATGACCGTTTGCTTGTTAATTTCATGTCTACGCCATTGTGTTGCGTAGTCAGATACACGAATATGGCCATGTACAAAATGGGTGAATTGGACATCGAATGTTCATTACGATAGAACATATAAAGAACATTGGAATATCGGAATTCGAAAACACCTAACGACTTCTTGTTCTGGTACGAAACCTTTTTATTTACTTTGAGTTAAAGGTTTCGACGTAAGGAGGAGAGACACAATCTTCTATGCTGTCTTATTCATTTGGCCCCCAACTCGAGCGGCCTCCATAGGGCACAAGTTCGCCTCGCGTCTGCGAGCTCCAAAAATCGACAGTCTTCGTCCAGTGTCTAATCTCCACTCTAACTTTCTTCAAATCTCACACAAACCTTCGCGCGCTTCCGGTGCGTGACATCATCCGCACCCTGTCAATCCGTTTCGTCTCGGACTATTATGACATCTGAGTAACACCTCCATCCGCCCGCGAGCACCCACGTTAACACCTGCCTCAATCTTGCACTCAACTAACCCATGCGCCGAGCCGAAAGGTTCTCAGCCTAACTAAACTCAAAGGCATTAACCGAAATCCCTCGGCTATTATATAACAATTGTGTCTGACATTCGTCCTGTGTCAATCTGAACTAAAAGGAGGACTTCCAGTAATATTACGGACGGGCGCCGTCAATAAATTGTGGCAGTCTCAAGGTTAAAGAACATTCGAGCACATCAGCTGTCATCAGTCATTGGGTACATAGGTCTAACGATCAAAAAATGTCACGAACCTCGCTCGTGCAGGCAGAGTGACCAGTAGAGTTCAAGCGTGATTTTAATATAATCACGCGTGATCTTTCACGTGTTGCACTACTGTTCCACTGGAGATCATCGAACCTTCGGGAACCTTCGAATTGATCCATCAAATCGTTATATAAGAAAATCAAGTAGCGTGATTTTGGCAGTTCAAGACATGTTTTCAAACAGGTTTCAACAGAGGCGCTCGCCGCACGACCCATGTCATAGCCCAGCCTGTCATAACAATCCGACTGATTTGATAAATATCAACAGGTCGACGATAACAACGCCACCGTCATCGTCAAGAAGAGGAAGGTGAAACTTTTCTACGTACGCCAGCTGAAATGCACGGAGGAAAAGAGTAATAAAGAAAGAAGACGTTTGATAGCGACAAAAAAAAAAAGAGACGGCGAGGAAGAACGCTATTGAACGAACTTTTTAACAACAGTCCGCTGTAATTCCCGAAAATAAAACGACTACTATTTTCTTCCTTGAGATTCAAGTTTCGAGTGTTTCTTTCCTGTGAATTCATTTCTTTTTATCAGACACAACGTTTTAATTTTTTTGGTCCTGAGCTACATTCCCGTGGCTGAGTGACAAACGTACTATAAGTTTTAACGTAGTGTTGACTTTTAGATGATACTCCGTTTCGTATAAAGCATTAGATTATCTAAAGGAGAGTAACCTAACACAGAATATTCGGTGAAAAAAAAAGAAGGGAATTAATAATATATGACATTTTATACAACTACCTACGAGGAGGGAACTGAGTTCCCGTCCCTGGCTATGAGAAAGTCACAATGTGTTCAAGGAACATGAATACAAGTCTATACAGCATAAAAGAGGAAACCCCTAATTGCTTCTCGGGTCTGATAAAATGAGCGAGGGGGGGGGCATGTGCGTTGCGACCGAAGAGCTAAACGACTTACGTCTGGCGTTTCTGAAGTCTTGTTCGTAACAGAGGTAGATTCCCCGGTTTATCTTGTCACGTGACGACCAAAAGGATTCGTGACATGAGAGAGTTCCTCCAACATTGTGACAAGGGAGACAACTCCGTTTAATCTCCCAACAGTAGTAAGCTAGTTCGAATTCCAGTAAAGCTATTACGTTCACTTTTTGACTAATGCCCTTGGGAAAGGCATGAACCACCTTATCCTTTCAGCTGTAGGTTAAATTACCATTTTTAAAGTCTTTGGTATGACAGGACCTGGGATTGAACCCAGGTCTTCCGTATCATTAGCGAACACTCTACCGACTAGACCAATGCATGGCTCTTCCAGGCAGCGGTCGCATCGATACTGCAATATGGATGCACTACATGGACTCTAACAAAACGGCTGGAGAAGAAGCTAGACGGCAATTACACAAGAATGCTGCGAGCAATCTTGAACAAGTCCTGGCGGCAACACCCCACAAGACACCAACTGTACGGCCACCTGCCTCCTATCACGAAAACTATTCAAGTTAGACGAACCGCACATGCAGGACATTGCTGGAGAAGCAGGGACGAATTCATAAGTGATGTACTCTTATGGACCCCCACACATGGCCGTGCAAAAGCAGGACGACCAGCACGAACATACATTCAGCAAGAATGTGAGGATACAGGATGTTGTCCAGAAGACCTGCCTGAGGCGATGAACGATAGGGAAAAGTGGCGAGAGAGGATCAGGGATATCCGTGCTACCAGCACGACATGATGATGATGATATCTATAGAGCAAAATATATATTTTGTAATCCATCTGATGAACTTGAAAAAGCGAAATAAATCTATTATGGAATAAAATTTCTAATTTTCTTGCATTTCAACCTATATACATATATATATAATAATGATTAGTCAATAAGATTCTGATAGAGTGAGAAAAAAAACAGATGATACAATGTGCAAATAAAGATAATACAAACTGATATCTAATGCCCTTGGGAGAGATATGAATTCACTTAGCCTTTCAGCTGTAGGTTAAATAGCATCACGACTGTTCTACGGGGAGGGCTTTGGAATTTAATAAGCCACAAAGTTTGATATGCCATTAAACAAAGAAATCAAAACAAACCAGAATAAAAATAGCTAATCATCAAAACATGCTACGCATGTGTACTTATAAATATTCAGCTTCGTGGGGTGGGTGTCTGATGTCGGGGCCTTATGACAAAATAATCTATGTTTAGTAAATAAAGTAATACATAATGATTTTCTTTCTTTTTCGGGGCACAGTCGGCAGGGGCTGCAGAATACACCGACTGCCTCTCTGCAGAAGGGTAACACTCCCCTAACTAGTTTCCTCGATATGAGACTAAAGAATCAGATGGTAAGGTTTCAGTGATGCTTGAGCTTTCTAGAATGCGGAGTACCCCTTCATTGCTGTCGCTCTGGCCCGGAGTGGTAACACCTGATAGGGTCCTATCTATGGGTTAAATAGAACTAAACGGTTTACTTATGAGAAACTGAATTGTTTGAAATAGAACTGCTTTTGATATTTAACAGTGTGTAAACAAAAACTAAACTTATACTAAACTGAATTGTTTGAAATAGAACTGTTTTGACAATTAAACTGTGTACCTATTTTAGACTCAGTTGTTTGAAATAGAACTGTTTTGACATTTAACAGTGTGTAAACAAAAACTATACTTTTCCTAAACTGAATAGTTAGAAATAAAACTGCTTTTGACAATTAAACTGTGTAGTCATGTGAAACTGAATGGTTTGAAATAGAATTGTTTTGACATATAAACTGAGAACTTATACTAAAATGAATTATTTGAAATAGAACTGTTTTGACGTTAACCTATGTTTAAACAAAAACTATACTTACACGAACTGAATTATTTAAAATACAACTGTTTATATGTATGAAAATAGATTTGGCATTAAATAACCTACAATGGTTGATGGGCCATGAAACCAAATCCAACCGAATCATATATATTTAATATATATGTCGAAAGAGGGCTTGGTATTAAATAACCTACAATGGTTGATATGCCATAAAACCCAACCAAACCAAATCATATATATTTAATATATATGTATAAAGAGGGATTGGCACTAAATAACCTACAATGGTTGATATGCCATAAAACACAACCAAACCAAATCCTATATATTTAATATATATGTCTAAAGAGGGCTTGGTATTAAATAACCTACAATGGTTGATATGCCATAAAACCCAACCAAACCAAATCATATATATTTAATATATATGTCTAAAGAGGGCTTGGCACTAAATAACCTATAATGGTTGATATGCCATTAAACCCAACCAAATCAAATCATATATATTTAATATATATGTATAAAGTGGGTTTGGCATTAGATAATCTACAATGGTTGAGATATCATAAAACCCAACCCAACCAAGTCATATATATTCAATATATATATATATATATAAAGGGGAAACTAACAATGGTTGGTATGCCATAAAACCAAATCAAACCAAACATAACAACTTTTATCAAAATGACTTAATTCGGTGTTAAATGACTCTAAAAGAGTTGATATGCTGTAAAACAAAACAACCAACCAACCAATTTCTTTTCCCTTCTTCTCGTATTTGTTTTATACTTTTTTTTTTTTTTTAGAGGTTGGGTATTTGTTTCTATGAGGGTTATGAAGGGGGTTCGTTTTTTCACGTTTTAATTTTTATTGCAAATGCAGTTACTTCTCTATGCTTTTTCTCTACATGCTTAATGTTTCCTTTGTTTTATTCTTCATTCACCTTTTTTTCTTTCCTTCCTTCCTTCATTCTTTCTTTCATTATTTCTTTTTTTTAATTCTTTTTTCTTTATTCGTTTCCTTCTTTTCTTCTTTCATTCGTTCTTTCATTCTTTCATTCTTCCTTTTTTCTTCTTCACCGACTAATTTTTTTACCGAATTTCTTCATCCTCTCTATAATCTTCATTTTTCTTCTACTTTTTCTTCTCTTCTTCACCTTCTACTTCTTCTTCTTCTTCTAATTATTATTATTATAAGTTTTTCTCGACAGTTTTGAATGATGTTTTCTCTCTAGCAAGGTCCTAGTATTTGTCTACTTTTTCACTTTCTTTTATTTTTACTTTGCGGTTCACTGGAACGGCAAAATCGACTGGGTGTCAAGTTCTTTTTTTAACCTTTGTGAGTTTTTCACATCAACGTTAGCTGATGGTCTTTTACAGGAGTCCAAGTGGCAACAAGTGTCCTCGGGTCTCCAGGACTCTTCTGAGTATTCGGACAGATCTCAATAATGCTTTAATTTAAATGGATTTGATTTGTCCACAAATGTTCAACTCTTTCAGCCCTCTTTTGGAACCGTTCCACATTCGCCAGTTACAATTGGTATCACTGTCATACTCATATTACATAGCTCTCTTAGTTCTCTGGCAAGTTCTTAGTACCTGTCTCTGTTTTCACTTTCTTTGATTTATACTCCGTGGTCTTCCGAGACGGCAAAGTCGACTATATGGGAAATTCTCTATTTTTTGTTAATTATCACAAGGTCTGACCTTTCGGTAGGGGTTAAAGGATCTGTTTGTACCTCAAAATCACAGAGAATTTTGTCCGTCTCATTGTAACACTATGTGGGTGGTCCGCCAAGCAGACGATCCCTTTGTCTGTTTTGGCGCGAAACCAAACAAAGGCCTGAGCCTGCGATCTCGACGCGACCGGAAGTAGGAAGGGAACGCTAGTCAGGAGTGAGACATTGGAACTCAGAGGAAGGCAGTTGGCGAAGGGTGACGCGAGTGGCCAGTCGACACCAGACAGCAGAAGTAAGCAGTCGGCATGACATAGGGTCCAAGAGTCAAAGGGAAGAGCAGTCAAGATGAGTCAGCACCCCTCATGGGTTGTAGAATTTTCGCTAGAAATCTACGCTAGCGTTAGTCTACATATGCACATAGGGAATGCAATGTTACATAACTCCTCTTCTTGCACTTTAAGTTAACCCAAGCCTTATTGTTCGTTTGTTCGTTTGTTCTTTTTCTCCTGCTCCCTTGATTATATTTCTTGTAGCAATGAAGAAATGTGCGATGCTCCAATCGGAACCACTAGATGATCACCTGCTAAGAAGTGATATGGTTTAAAGAAGTTGACGTATTTGGGGGTCCGAGGGGGTATCGTCACATAATTTTCCAGGACTGATGCAGGTTTGTGTATGTACCATTTGGTAGTTTAGCCTAATTTCAATTTCTTGCACAATTCCAAGTGGATCGCCTTCCCCACTCAATTGTGTCTTATCTTATACTCTTTTGCGCTAGTTTACTACGTTCGCTTATTATGTGATTAATAATTTCGTCTTTATCACCACATAACCTACACTTGCAATATTGTTGTTAATTATCAATTTATTATTATTTTCATTGTCATTATCTTTATTATTATTATTATTATCATCATCATTATTATTATTATTATTGTTGTTTTGGGTTTTTTCTTGTCTCTTCTATCTGCATTTATTTTCTTTTATTTTATATCTCTCGATTTTCCCCTTCCATATCTCTCATTATTCTTTCGATATTTTAAACAGCTTTCCATGCTTTGTTTGTTTTTTTTTGTTTTGTTTTTTTTGCTTTTTGTCTTTTTTGTTTTTTTTTGGGGGGGGGGTTACTATCATCCTCTACTTTCCGATCGCTTACAAATTAAATTCATTTTTTTAAAAATTTTCTCTCCCTCCAGCCGAACTCTGTCACAAGGTTCCCAAATGCTTAATTAGGGCCTCCCTTGTCTAATCAGGGTCAAATGGGTTGGCCTATCGACTTGAACTCATAATCGTCCCCATCTCACCCCCAGCAAGACGTCCCAAATACTTAATTGGGATTTCTTGGTGCTAAATTCAGAATTAGTCCAATTGGATCATTAACGGTTTCCTTCTGATCAATTCTTTGAATTAGATTTTTTTTTCTATCCTTTTTTACAGCAAGATCAGCCGGAATTACCTGGAAAAATATCTAAAGAAATTTGGTTCAGTTTGGTTCGTTCGTTTTATGGCATATCACCTGTGGCTTTCGGAGGTCTTAAAGAAATTTGAAGTTGACAATGACGAAGTCGACAACAACCGTATAGAATAAGCTGACTGTATGCACTGCTGATAAGTAAAAGTAGAGCCCTGTGTTTATAAACTGTATCTGATGGTGAGGCTTCTGTTCTAGAGATCTGTTAAGTATGGAGTACATCTTCTTTGTTATTACTCCCAGATCCACTCTGAGTCGGAGTGGTCGTACATGTTAGGGTCCAATCTATGAATCAAATACCGGCTCATTGGCTTAGTGATAGAGTGTTCGCCAATGAGCTGAGAGACTGAGGTACAATTCCTGATCGAGTCATACCAAAGACTAAAAAAATGGTACTTGATCCCTCCCTGCTTAACACTCAGCATTATAAGATACGTTTCAAGGGTAAAGTGGAGCAATTCAGGGAAAGAAGTAGCGCCCTCCCCTACACCTCGGTGTAGTAGCTATTGAAAAGGGAGCTTTCGGGTAGCCCTCGACTACGGTCACCAAATTTACTTGCATTACTTACTATGAATCAAATTCTTCACTTCTTCACTGGTCTCGAAAACTAGTTGTGGATGCTGCTTACGTCGCGTGTCTTAGTCAGAAATACCCTGGTAGAGCCCTTCCTTCTCTGGGGCTACAACTGGTTTGAATTCAGAGTTTTCATTCTCCTAGAGCGGTTGCCATACCAAGGTTAAAGAGCTTAGTCAACCCAACTATTTATCCATAACTGGAGGTAGAACAGTTGTATTCCAAACTTTCCCGATTGTATTTGCGCTATGTGAAATGCAAACAGCCAAGTTCAGGATTTGAACAGACAGCGGGAACTGACTTCAGCCAAAATTCTAGACCTTATATTGTATTAAAACTCTCACATGACCTATAGAGTCGTACCTCTTCGCTCACACAATGTTTGTTTTTCATAAAGCATGGTTTACACCCACGCAATGCTGGTTCTCCATTAGTCACAGCTTACACCCACGCATTGCTTGTTTTCCGGTAATCACTTAGTTGGATGTATCTGTCCACTACATCCACCGAGTTCATCGCAGATCAAAGCAATATATTACACTTGCACTAACCAGAGAAGAGTATGAAGTAACACAACAATGGAGACGAAAAGTGTTCAAAATAAAAAAAGAAATATTTTTTCTTGTTTGTCGTTGTTCGGGATTCGGTTTATTTTTTCATTTAAGAATGTTGCGTTCCAGAGTTGTGATTGAGAAGGACTATGCGGGAACATCCACCTGTTTGGGGAGGCTGCTGGTGGCTTGTCGAAGCAATTGTCAAGGATAGTTGAATCGCTAGCTAAACACGTTCTCTCACTGTTGCTGGAATCTTTTCCACTCATAGGGTCAAATAACTGCACGGGGGAGGGGAAGGTTCAGATAAACTTACTGAGAATCGTGTAGCACGGTTTCTGATTGGTCGGAAAATATTTTTATGATTCTTTAGTTTCTCTTGTGGTCGTGCCGGAAGTGGTTGCGCAGACTCGATTGAATTTCGATCTGTCTTTGCCAAATGAGTGGTCCTATTTACCAACCCATCCGCTCGGGTAGGATATGAGATTGGTCAATTCTTAAGCGGAGTTTAACAGGTCTGAATTCAGAGTTTTCCTTCTCCTTGACTAGTTGCCTCACCAAGGCTGAAGAACCTAGTCCGTCCTACTATTTACCCTTAGTTGGAGGGAGAATAATTGGATTCATACCTTTCCCAAGGGTATTAGTGCTATGTGAAATGAAATGAGTGGTGACTGTCAAGTTGAACGCCCCGGGTTGTGTTAGTTTGGTTTGGTTTGCTTGGGTATGGTTTCTTTATGGCATATCAGTTTGAGGGAGGAGTTTGGTTTGGTTTGGTTTGGTTTTATGGCATACCAACCGTTAGAGGTTATTTATTACTAAATCCTTTTTATACATTTATATTAAATATGTGATTTCTAAAAATATGCTTAAGCAAGCCTGGGCTCATTCTTTTGGCACACAGTTAAATGGTTTCAATTATTTTTATCTAATAATAATAATCTCAATTACTATTAATGATTTGTTTGCACACCGTTAATATTTTCAAGTATTGCTATGTATAACTTATAAATAATATAATAATTATATATTTATATATTATAAATCAATTAAACAAAAGTCATTTGTTTACACACAGTTAAATGATCAAACAGTTCTTTTTTTTTTTTGGAGGTGCCCGTGTAATGGTTATCATCGTAGAAAAAGAACACGGCGACACGAGTTCAAATCCTGGACGAGACTAATTGCATTTCACATAGCACTAATACCCTTGGGAAAAGTATGAATCCAATTATTCTCCCTCCAGCTATGGGTAAATAGTAGGACAGACTAGGTTCTTCAGCCTTGGTGAGGCAACTAGTCTAGCAGAAGGAAAGCTCTGAATTCAAACCTGTTAAACTCTGCTTAAAAAATTGACCTTGTGTCATATCCTGCCCGTGCGGAGGGGTTGGGTAAATTGGATCAAACAGTTCTATTACAAACAATTCAGTTTAGCATGAGTATAATTTAAATGTCAAACAGTTCTATTTGGCCCATAGATAAAACCCAGTCAAGTTCTACTACACCGGGTCAGAGTAGACGTGAGAGTGATGACAATGAAGGGTTGGTTGGTCGGTTGGTTTGGTTTTGGTTTTCTTTTAGTTTATGGCATATTAACCATTTTTGGTTATTTAATGCCAAATCCATTTTATACATATAAACAGTTCTATTTCAAACAATTCAGTTTAGCATAAGTACACAGTTTAGTTCTATTTGACCCATAGATAGGACCCTATCAGGTGCTACAACTCCGATCCAAAGTGGACCTGGGAGTGATGGCAATAAAGGAGTACTCCGCATTATCCAAAGCTCTAGCATTACTGGAGCCTTACCATCAGATTGTTTAGTGTCATATCCAGGATAATCGTTGGGGGAGTATTATCCCTCTGCAAAGATGCAATCGGTGTATTCTGCAGTCCCCGCCGAATAGGCTATAATGGCATATCAGCTCTGGTGGGTTATTTAATGCCAAAGCTATCCTTGTAGCAGAATAGTAGTGGTGTTATTCAAGCCATAATTGGTGGGGGGGATGAGGGGGTTAATAATTTACTTCATTATATTAATCCAAAAGTGAAGCGCAACTGGGGTTTGAACTTGCTTACTCAGATGTCATAATCCAGCTCATTAGCCACAACACCTTGGGTATTACTCCGTAGTCTCATTAACAACGCATATTTTCCCGAAAGAAAACATTTAAAGACAATTATATAGTATACGAATTATTTCATAATATCAAATTCCAAAAATAGTGACCGCCAATGGTCTGGGAGACCTGGGTTCAATCCCAGATCACGTCATACCAAAGACTTTTAAAATGGTACTTGATACCTCCTTGCTTAACACTCAGCAATATACGTATCAAGGGTAAAGTTGAGCAATCCAGGGAAAGGAGTAGCGCCCTCCCCTCCACCTCGGTGATGTAGCTATTGAAAAGGGAGCCTTTTGGTCGCCCTCGACTACGGTTGCCAACTTTACTTTACTTTACTCTAGGTTATAATGGTTTCTTTTTTTAAAAGCATCGTGGGTTATTTAATGCCAAAGTCATCCTTGTAGAACAGCTGTTGTACTATTTAACCCATAGCTGACGGGATAAGGTAGGGTTCATCCTTTCTCAAAGGTATTCGCCCAAGTGTGAGCCTAATAGTGTGACTGGAGTTCGAACTGTCTTACTACGATGTTACAGTCCAGCACGTTAGCCACGAAGCCATGGGAACTACTCCCCTATTTGTGTTGTTGAAAGAAGTTCCCACTGGTGATAATATTGAGAATAATTATAAACGTCATCAATTGAATAAAACATAGAAAAATCATTCCACGTGAAGACAAAAGAATTGGTTCTCAACCAAGGGGCATATGGCCACCGACTTTGTCAGTTCACGTTTTTCGGGATTAGGGGTAGATTAAATAAATAGGGTATTGTGAAGCAAGTAATTGCTTACTCAAAAAAAAAGAAACAGAAAAAATCAGTTTAAAAATATAATATCGAGAATGAATAAAAATTAAAATTCAGTTTAGTTTCAGTGTATCTCTTCTTAAATTTCTTTTCCTCATCTTTTCTTCTTTTTCGTTGACGGTCTTTTCTTGTCTTTCTTCTTTAAAAATAGTTTCCTTCTCTCAGTCTCTTTCTTCAACTCCTTTTCTTCATCTTTTCTTCTTCTTTTTCGTTGACAGTTTTTTCTTGTCTTTCTTTTTTAAAAATTGTTTCATTCTTTATGTCGCTTTCTTGTAGTTAGTTTTCTTCATATTTTCTTTTTCATTTCGAAATTAATATTTTCTTGTTTTTTTTTTTTTGTTTTTTTTTTCCTTCTCAAGAAATTTTCAAAACCAAATTAGCTTAGTTCACTAGGCTGAACAAATGCAACCATTCTTTAGTTAGATAACTGACTACGAAGAAAGTCGATTAAATATTTACATTTTAGACAAGTCGAAAATAGTTGTATTATTTCAGATAAGTCATAAGGGTTATTCAGAAAAATGTAAAAGAAAGAAAGAAAGACTAAGGATACTAGTAAAGAAAGAAAGAAAGAAAGAAAGAAAGAAAGAAAGAAAAATAAGGATACTAGAGAAGAAAGAAAGAAAAAAAGAAAGAATGAAAGAGAGACGAGGGATACTAGAAAGAAAGAAAGAAAGAAAGAAAGAAAGAAAGAAAGAAAGAAAGAAAGAAAGAAAGAAAGAAAGAAAGAAAGAAAGACTAAGGATACTAGAGAAGAAAGAAAGAAAGATACTAGTGAAGAAAGAAAGAAAAAAGAAAGAAAGAAAGAAAGAAAGACTAGGGATGCTAGAGAAGAAAGAAAGAAAGAAAGAAAGAAAGAAAGACTAAGGATAAAAGAAAGAAAGAAAGAAAGAAAGAAAGAGAGACTATGGATACTAGAGAAGAAAGAAAGAAAGAAAGAAAGAAAGAAAGAAAGACTAAGGATACTAGAGGAGAAAGAAAGAAAGAAAGAAAGAAAGAAAGAAAGACTAAGGATACTAAAAAGAAAGAAAGAAAGAAAGAAAGAAAGACTAAGGATACTAGAGGAGAAAGAAAGAAAGAAAGACTAAGGATACTAGAGAAAGAAAGAAAGAAAGAAAGAAAGAAAGACTAAGGTCTAGATACTATAGAAGAAAGAAAGAAAGAAAGAAAGAAAGAAACATTAAGGATACGAGAAAGAAAGAAAGAAAGAAAGAAAGAAAGGCTAAGGATACTAGAGAAGAAAGAAAGAAAGAAAGAAAGAAAGAAAGAAAGAAAGAAAGAAATTTTTGTTAAAAAAAAACTCAAACTAAAATGAAATTCAATTATTTGTATAATGTTCTGTTCATGTCCTCCTCAATTATTCCTTTCATTCCTTTGGGAAAATACTTTCCATTTTTTCCCGCTCATGTCACATAGTCAACGTTAATGCTGGGCGCCATTTTGAATTCGTCGACCATAAAGTTGTCGACATTCAAATTAACTTTTCATGATGTTTCCTCACGCAAAACAAAGTGATAAGTTTATCAAAGACAAATTAAGCTGAAAAGACAGGCTATATCTTAAATTGTTGTCTGCAAATTAACATTTCCAATTTGATAAGATCATTCCCGATACAGGGAGGTCAAATTTTCTGCCAGGTACAAGATGAACCTCTATTCTTCAGAATCATAAGTTCGCCTATACTAATTCTTCTTTTTCCACATACATAACTTGATAGAATTCGTGTTTCGGTGATGAATATTTCCGACCAAGTATTATTCAGGAGTGGACTGACAAGAGCTTCACCTCAGAATGTAGTTTGGTGTCATACCCAGAACACTATATCACAATAATCTCAAGTATGAAACAGAATAAAACAGGGCAAAATTTCACGACTCTGAGTTTCACGGAGCCGATCCAAACGTGATCCAGTATATGAATAAAAAATGAAGGACAAAGGGAATTCGATAGAGTATTTATTTATCTGTCCATTTATTTATTAATTAGAACGTTTTGCCTTTTGTGGGCTTTCACGAATATTTTTTTGGAAAAAAAATCATTTTTATCATATTTACCGAACCCTCCACTCGGGCAGGATAAAACACGAGGTCAATTCTTAAGCAGGTTTTAACAGGTTTTAATTCAGAGTTTTCCTTCTGCTAGACTAGTTGCCTTACCAAGGCTGAAGAACCTAGTCTGCCCTACTACTTACCCATAGCTGGAGGGAGAATAATTGGATTCATATCTTTCCCAACGGTATTAGTGCTATGTGAAATGCAAACAGTTTCGTCGAGGATTTGAACTGGTGTCGCCGTGTCCATTTCCTACGACGATAACCATTACACCACGGGCATTTTTATCATTTTTATAAGAGAATAAATGGGACATTAATAAAGTAAGTAAGAAAAGTTGGCAACCATAGTCGAGGGGGTGACCAGAAGGCTCCCTTTTCAATAGCTACTACACCGAGGTGTCGGGGAGGGCGCTACTCCTTTCCCTGGATTTTTCCACTTTACCCTCAATACGTATCTTATATATTTGAGTGTTAAGCAAGGATGTATCAAGTACCACTTTTAAAGTCTTTGGTATGACGCGACTTGGGATTAAACCCAGTTCTCCCGGACCAGCGTCTATTTATTTCTTTTATAGCATATTAACGTTCGTGAGTTATCAGTGCTAAAGCCATCTTTATGGAAGAACAGTAATGATACTATTTAACCTATTAATGGGGATATAAAGGGGTTCATTCCTTTCCCAGCAGTATTAGTTCGAAATGATTATAATAGGTCGATTGGCGTTCGAAGTCGTTTCCTACAATGTCACAGTCGGACACGTTAACCACTACATCACAAGGGACTCCCCCATCATGGCATTATAATTCAGCACGCTAATTGTTATATAACCTTACACAGAGAAACTAAAAGCGTTCTAATTCGTTTCTGATGAATGTTAGAGGCTGCATAAATAATTATCCCAGGACGAGAGTTCATTTTTATGCACATGTGACGTCGAGGGCAGTTTGGCCCTTGACCCTCCACAAAAATAAATCCTAGTCAGGACTCCTTTTTCGGGCATATGGTAAACTGGTAAATAATGTAGGGGTTAATTTGGGGCTAGACTAATCTCCGACGATAGCGAAGGGGTTTCCAGTCCACTTCCACATACACCACCAAGTCCCTTGTTTTCCTACCCCTTCGGATAACGGAAAACATGGACTTCAAGGTTAGAAAATATTAACTGTAGTCAAATTTCCAAAATTCTCTCGTAATGTTTTAAGATGAATAAGACATTTAGCGAGAATTAATGAAAGCAATACGAAGCTGAAGCATATATGTGCAAAAGAAGGCGACTCGATATATAAATAATACAACCAAAAGATTTCAACATAAAGGTGCATTTAAAATATAACAAAATTTTAATAGGTGACGACCAAACAAATAATGATAAGATTTAAGAAACAGTTCCTTTTTCTTTTCTCTTTTCTTTTTGAAATACCGGATATATTAAGCCAGCAGGTAGCATCAAACATAAATGTCTCCCAACAGTCCTTTTCTTCTTTCTCCTTTTTTCTTTCTTTCTTTTTTCTTTTACTTGAGAAAATGCGTAATTCGCCGGGCTGAAGGATATAACAAAGTTCATTTACTAATTTACTATTGATGAAAAAGAATCCTTTCAGTTTCTCCCTTTCTTTTTTGAATACATATAATTCCAATATTTAGGAAGGGTAGAAGGAAAAACAGTTTAAGTTGTACTTATCTTTGACAAGGCATAATTTTCAGACTCCTTTCTTTTACGGGCGAGTGGCATCCCCTGAATCTGGCTGAATCAGCGCTTTTCTGCTGACTTCTGTCCAAAGATTCTGTTCGACACTTTTTACGGGGGTTCACCGGAGTTGGATAAATTGGCATCTATATTTCGCCAATGTCTGTCCAGAACTAAACTTTCTTTTCCAAATTTCCGCTAACGAAAAAGATGGCGTTTGGCCTATGGGCCAATCATTTGGCTCTTTCCTTCTCCCACCATTCCATCCGATTACGATAATCGAGTGACCTGGATTCCCTTCTTTGTCCGACAGATTACAGGTCATGGAGTGTGGGTAGCTTTGGCCTTCATTCTCCTACTGTTTTAGCGGTCAGTCCGTGCGGCCATTTGATTCAAACACAGTAGGGTAGGGGAATTGACCTTCCTTTCCCTCTCTCGATAGCATACCACGTCACAAATACTATATATATATATATATATATGTGGAGAAAAGGTAGATATTTTTGATAGATCTGACAAGATGATGAAAAGCAAATGGGAAAAAATGAATATACTAAAAACACAGACAACGGATTCAGTTCTGAATATTTCGTTCTTTTTTATTGAAGTGATTTTTTTCAACTGAGAAAAATAGGTTTTTCTCTAAAATTTAGCAATAAAAGGAAAGAGATAAAAGTGTATAAATGTGAAAATGAAAGGGAATAGGGTCTAAAGATAAAAGACAAAAAAGGAAAAGGGGGTAGATTTAGGATTGCGTGATCGTGGTAGGGGTTGTTGGAAAAAAGTGAAAAAAGTATATATATATATATATATATAAGGTTTTTCTTGAAAAAAACAATATTCGGTCACATTAGGATAATAGATTTATTTCCATCCTATTAAGAGCATTGATATGAATCAAAGACTCTAAAATAATTTTTAACAGGACTTCATCAGATCCAATGCTCTTAACAGGATGGAAATGAATTTATTATCCTAATGTGACCGAATTTTGGCAAATGCACGCGTCGAAGCCGAAATCCTGCTACATAGTCTAGAACGAGCCGCTGCCGGTATCGGCCTCCATGTCAATGCAGACAAGACGGA
>CAUZXS010002682.1:72500-93023 GCA_963585895.1 Sepioteuthis lessoniana
AATCTTCTATGCTGTCTTATTCACTTGGCCCCCGTCTCGAGCGCCTCGCCCCCGATAGGGCACAAATTCACCTCGCGTCTGCGAGCTCCAAAAGTTGATCCTTCTCGTTTGGCGTCTAATTCTCAACTTTCTCTTTCTTTAATTCTCACACAAACCTCTGCACGCTTTCGGTGCGTGACGTCACCCGCACCCTGTCACTCCGTTTTGTCTCGGACTATTATGACATCTGAGTGACATTTCCATCAGCCCGCGCGCGCCTGCGTTAACACCTGCCTCAATGTTGCACCTAACTAACCCATGTGCTGAGCCGAAAGGTTTGCAGCCTAACTAAACTCAAAGGCATGAACCGAAATCCCTCGGCTATTATATAACATCAAGTACCATTTTTTGAGTCTTTAGTATGACTCGACCTGGGATTGAACCCCGGTCTCTCGGACCATTTGTGAACACTCTAATATATATATATTAGTATAAGTGACTGCCTCTTCTTTACACATGAAAGCTTCAATCTCGTAAAATGCGGCTTGGGAACTTTTATGACTCCTCAGGACAATTTTTACCCCCTGGAAAATGTGACAGGCAAAAGGACTATCCTTAGTTTTGACATTAACCTCGTGCAATTTCATTTGACTTCTTAGACTTGCTGCAAACCCGCTTACTTTGTTACGGGAAAGTCACGCGTTGCCTGTAGTTTGCTGAGAAAGCACCTGTGTAAAATCAACCCGTGATTGTTTACTGTAATGGGATCTGGTATGACTTTTAAGTCCGGCTTTGAATAAATAGACCCTAGTGCTGATGTTACGAGCATGTTCCAGCTGAAAAGTGTCCGCGAACGAAGTCATGCCCTATTTCTAAAGTTCTTGTTTCAAGATGGGGAATTCAATCCTTCGTGCTTAAAATGCTTTGTAATCATTGTGGATCACTTTTTCCAAACTGTTCGACATCACCTCTTAATTTACAAGATCTACACTAAACAGGCTGGGTTGTTTTTAACGACATCCTTAAAATCTTTCTTGGATGTCTTGGACGCTTTCTACTTTGGAGAAGACTCCATGGCGTAAGTGCTAACGTGCTGGATAAACGTGATCGCAGTGAGCGAGTTTTAATACCAGTGGTGGTATTTTGTTGATTTTTGGACTCATCCTTTGAGATAGGCATGAAACCTTTCATTCCCCAGTTATGGGTGAAAGAGTCCCATTATTGTTCTTTCAAAAGGGTGGCTTTAGCATTGAATGACCCACGTAGGTTAATATGACATTTAAAAAAACGTTTTAGCCCTCAGTAAAACATCTTTCGTCCGAATAAACTGCTCTTCCCAATATATATATATATATATATATATATAGCAACAGCTAGATCCATGGATTTATTCATAATGAGGATAAAAACATAAAAAGAAAAAAATGACAAGCTTGCTAGCCGGTTTTGATCCTCGCTCAGCAGAATTAAAACAAGGATAATATCGAATTAAAAATCTATGGGAAATATGTTGGGTGGAGAGGGGAAAATTGTATTGGAGACTATATTGAAATAATATTAAATCCTCTCAGACATTATCTCTGTTTACAAGGAGACTGTCTGTCGGACAAAAAATGAATGCTGAGGAACAAAACATGAATGCTTAGCAAGTCACTGTCTTCATTCTACCTTGAAGTATTGGAGACACTAAATATATATATATGTGTGTGTGTGTGTGTGTGTGTGTGTGTGTGTGTGTGTGTGTATTTGGGCAGTATTTCTTTCTTAATACATATTTCATAAAACAAAATTGACATTTTTTGTCTACACATGAGTCCCAAGTACTTTCGGCTAACAATAAAAAATTACAGATACTCGAAGCGCTCCATATCAGAAATAAGCTATCTAAACTCAATAGAATCAATTTCGAATCTATTATTAATGTACTTAAATGACTTTAGTTACTGCTACTACGTATAGTACCAAATTTCAAAACAAACGCTACAACAATACGCCAGAATAAATGATAAATGCTCAACATTTACAAAGTAGTAATGTATATGCAAAGGTCACATCGCTTTTGCAATATACATATTCCTGATGATGGTCCAAGATCGGGCAGAAAGTACAAGCGAACCAATTAACTATGGGAGGTTCATTAACCAATCCCTGCCGGATACCATAAAATCGATGCGGTGACTCGAAAGGATATAATACAAAAATGTGAAAACAAAGGATGTCTATATTGTTTAGTGAGATAGATAGATAGATAGATAGTTAGATAATGTACTGTTGGTGTAGCATATCTATTATTTTAATGAAGAAATCTTTCTTAGACCAATGGATGTGCTCCGTCTAGTAGGGTTTTTTGGCCTAGGATTTTTCTTGATGTTTCTTCTTCCTTTTGGTAATTTTGCCTTCCAGAGTTCTGTTAGGAATTGCTGTATTTCTATGGGGCAGAGTTCTCTGATTTCTGTAATTAGTTCTTTGTCAATTACCTGGTATTTGGTTTTGCAATTAGTGGTTTTGACTTCCAGTATTTCCGTTTGTGCTTTTAGTTTCATGAGGTCTAGTTTGAACTTGATTTTTTCCATTTTTCTGTGTCTTCTGATGTTATTTTTTCTTTGAAATTTCTAGAGATGAAGATTTCGTCCTTTTTCATAAATTCTTTGAAGATTTTTGCCATTTCCTTACTTTTTATAGTATTGAAGAATGTAATCATCCAAAATGCCGCCGAACACATAAAAATTGTCCTAAGCACCTAAGAACAACCAACTTCCCTGTAAAAAAAAACACTTTCCAGACAAAAAGAAAAAGAATCTCCTTATTGTCATATTCTTACACTTCTTTTCATATAGCATATCCACTGAACTTTTTTTTTATAATGTAATCTTTAAAAACTTTCTAAAAAAAGGTGGGGGGTTCTTTTCCGCAAAATCTTTTTCTCCAAACGATGACCTAAAGTCGAAACTAATAAAAAGCAATCAAAAATCATCATCATCATCATCATCATGTCATGCCGCTCGCACGGATATCCCTGACCCTCTCTCGTCACTTCTCCCTATCGTTCATCGCCTCCGGCAGGTCTTCAGAGCTACATCCCATATCCTCACATAGCTGCTGTATGTATGTTCGCGCTGGTCATCCTGCTTTTGCTCGGCAATATGTGGGGGTCCATAGGAGTACATCACTTATGAGCTCGTCCCTACTTCTCCAGCAGTGTCCTGCATGTCTGGTTCGTCTAACTTGGATAGTTTTTCCTAGTTCTCTAATCAGTTTTGTTCATATATATATATATATATATTGGCGAGTCGGCTGGGGCTGTAGAATACACCGACTGCACCTCTGCAGAGGGGTAACACCCCCAAAACGAGTGTCCAGGATATGACACGAAACCATCTGATGGTGAGGTTACAGTGATGCTTGAGCTTTGAGGAATGCGGAGTACCCCTTCATTGCCATTAGTCCCAGTTCCGCTCTGACCCGGAATGGTAGCACCTGATAGGGCCCTATCTATGGGTTAAATAGAACTAAACAGTGTATTTATGCAAAACTGAATTGTTTGAGGTAGAACTGTTTGACTCAACGGAATAGCTTGAAATAGAAATATTTCAACTGTGTATTTATTCTAAACTGAACCGCTTTAAATAGAACTGTTTTGATATCGAAACTGCGTTCATATGCTGAGTTGATTTGTTTGAATTAGAACTATTTGACTAAATTGAATAGCTTGAAATAGAAATGTTTTTGACTATCAAACTATGTACTCTTGCTATACGGAATTGTTTGAAATAGAACTGATTATTTGCATAAAAATGGATTTAAATAAGCTACAAAGGTTGATATACCATAAAATCCAACCAACCAACCAGCCTAAACTTATACTAAACTGAATTGGCGGGATTAGAACTATTGAAATAAACTGAATAGCTTGAAATAGAAATGTTTTTAACATTTAAACTGTGTACTCGTGCTAAACTAAATTGTTTTTGCATAAAAATGGATTTGGCGTTAAATAAGCAACAAAAGTTGATATGCCATAAAACCCAAACAACCAACCTACACACACACACATATTTATGTGTATAAACCGGGACATCGGTTAGAGTGTTCGCCAATGGCCCGGGAGACCTGGGTTCAATCCCAGGTCGAGTCATACCAAAGACTTTAAAAATGGAACTTGATACCACCTTGCTTAACACTCAGCATTATAAGGTACGGTTCAAGGGTAAAGTGGAGCAATCCAGGGAATGGAGTAGCGCCCTCCCCTACACCTTGGTGTAGTAGCTATCGAAAAGGGAGTCTTCGGGTCACCCTCGACTATGGTCGCTAACTTTACTTATATATATATATATAGACCGGGGTTCAATCCCAGGTCGAGTCATACCAAACACTCAAACAGTGGGACTTGAAGCCGCTTTGCATAACACTCTGCATTATAACGTAAGGATCAAGATTAAAGAGGAGCAATCCAGGGAAAGGAGTCGCGCCCTCCCTTACACCTTGGTGTAGTAGCAACAATAAATGGAACCTTCGGATCACCCTCGAGTAAGGGCGCCACCGTTACTTTTACTTACAATTCAGTATTTTTAGGAGTTAGGGTGATGTCGTTCGCTACTTCTCTACGATGTTTTACTGCATTAAAATTCATTCTTTCCACGCAAAAATATCGATTTTACTCCATCCAATTCCAATGTTTTATAAATCTCAATTATATTTTATGCCAGCAACGTGGATTTGCTGCGAGAGTTTTTTTTAAATATTCATAATCTAAAACACACTTTCTCGTATCATTAGCTGGTGTGACAAACCTGTTTTAGATTAGTCATCAGTAATCTCAAAAAGTTATCGCGAGTTTCAAAAAAAAAAAATTCGAGGGTAAAATGAGCAAAACAAAACAAAAAATAAACAGCAGCCATTTTGTCAATTTCATGATAATAATCACTGAACGTTTCAGACAAATGCGGAACACTTTTCTGTGCCTTTTGCTCGTATGGAGGCCGATAACAGCCAAAAGATCCTTTTTTCCTGATTTTTCGGTGTCAGAAATCATCAACATCATCATCATTATGTCGTGCTCTTAGCACAGATTTCCTTGACGCTCTGTCTGTCTGTCTGTCTATCTGTCTGTCTGTCTGTCTGTCCACTTGTCTCTATTATCCATCGCTTCCTGCTGGTCCTCTAGACTACATCCTGTGTCCGCACAGGGATGTTGTAGATAAGTTCTAGTTGGTTGGTCAACGTTTGCACATCCGTATGAAAGGGTCCATGGGAGAACGTCTCTAATGAGTTCGTTCTTACATCTCCAGCAATGTCCCGCATGTCTTGTCCGTCTTATTTGGGTGGTTTTAGAGATGGGAGGTACGTGTCTGTACAGCTGCTGTTTTGAGGAATGTTGCTTCCAGAATTTGTTCAATTTGACTCGTAGCATTCTTGTGCAGTTCCCGTCGAGCTTTTCCTCTAAGTCAGCATCCATGTGGTGCATCCATACAGTAGAATTGACACGACCGCTGATTGGAAAAAAATTGCATTTTATTTTATCAGGCAGATTTGATTTCCATATGATAACCTATCAATAGCAGGTGCTCATGGTGTAATTGTTATCGTCGTGGGAAATGGACACGGCGACACGAGTTCAAATCCTGGACGAGACTGATTGCATTTCACAGAGTATTAATACCCTTGGGAAAGGTATGAATCCAATTATTCTCCCTCCAGCTATGGGTAAATAGTAGGGCAGACTAGGTTCTTCAGCCTTGGCGAGGCAACTAGTCTAAGAGAAGGAAAACTCTGTATTCAAAACTGTTAAACTCCTCTTAAAAATTGACCGTGTGTCCATATCCTGGTCGAGCGGAGGGGTGGGTAAATATGGTTAACCTATCAAAAGCAGTTCATGCCTTCCCTAGTCGTGTTATAAAATAGCCGAGGGATAGCGGTTCATGCCTTTGAGTTTAGTTAGGCTGAGAACCTTTCGGCTCAGCACATGGGTTAGTTAGGTACAACATTTAAGCAGGTGTTAATGCGGGTTCGCGCGGTTGGATGGAGGTGTCACTCAGATGTCATAATAGTCCGAAACGAACTGAGGTGACAGGGTGTGGGTGACGTCACGTACCGGAAGCGCGCGGAGGTTTGTGTGAGAATTTGAAAAGAGAGTCGGGTACGAGTCACCAAACGAGAAGGATCGATTTTGGAGCTCGCAGGCGCGAGGCGAACTTGCGCCTTATAGGGGTCGTTCGAGATGGGGGCCAAGTGAATAAGATAGCATAGAAGATTGTGTCTCTCCTCCTTACGTCGAAACCTTTAACTCAAAGTTAATAAAAAGGTTTCGTACCTGAACAAGAAGTCGTTACGTGTTTTCGAATTCCGAGATTTATATGTTCTTGAAATGAATTATCGTTATGAACATTATATGTCCATTTCACACATAGCGTTAATTGTGAATATTGTACAGTCGCATATTGATGTCATTTTCAATAGATGAGATGCTGTTCCCAATGTAGATAAACTGATCGACTAATTTCAGAGAACTATCATATAGTGTTGAAATGTCTTCTTTTTTATCAAAACACATGTACTCCGTTTAGTCTACATACATATGGAGACCACTGCCACCTGCTGCCTGCTCCAGACTATGCAGCAGGGATTCGGCTTGGGTAGGTGTATTTTCCAAACGCGCTATGTCATTTACGTAGTCTCTGTCCGTAATAGTCTGTGCTGGGTATTGTCTGCTTCCTGCCTTTTTTAGCGTAAAGCCATTTTCTTTCATTAGATCTATCAACGCTTGAAGTACGTAGTCTAGGCAGATTATGAACAGACACGGGGCTAAATGATATATATATATATATATATATATATATATATATATCTTTAAAGAAAAAACCAAAAACCGGTTATTTTAGGATTATAAATTTTTTCCATCCTGTTTTTTCGTTTCTGGTGTGAACCAAAAACATGAAGAAAAATATAACAGGATTTCTTCAGATCCAATTTTTCTTTAAAGAAATATTGCTCTGTAAAATCAATTACATTGAGCTCTCTACCAGGAAAATTTAAATGTTCAGCTCCTGAATGATTTTCTTGTCCTGAAGGAATTACTCCCAACTCTAGTTTAACTGGACCGAATAATATATATATATATAGCAATAATAATGTTGCGGGTGGTCTGTTATAATTGCTATCTTCATTAAAAAATGGCCTCGATGAATTGAGTTCAAATCAAGTCTGCGTTTCATTTTTTCTAAAACCAGTAGGAACAGCATCAATCCATCTTTCCCCTTGATCCTAAGCTTATAATGCTGTGTTAAGCAAGGCGGTATCAAGTACTATTTTTACGTCTTTCGTATGACCTGGGATTGAACCCCGGTCTCCCGGACCATTGGCGAACGCTCTACTCATAGAGTATTGGTTATACTAAGTTTGCAAGCCCTGTAGGTAAATAAACCTCTCTAGGAGAAGGAGAAAATTTAAAACCTTCAGAGAGAACTCTTTAAGACAGTGGTTTTCAACTTCTTTCAAGCAACTCTAACAACGGCACTGGAGTCAAACAATATCTCCAGCTATTGGTTGATTGGTCGGTTGATTGATTTGGTTGGGTTTTATGGCATATCAACCTTTGTAGGTGATTTAATGCCAAATCCTCTTTATACATATATATTAAATATATATGATTTGGTTTGGTAGGGTTTTATGGCATATCAACGATTGTTGGTTATTTAATGCCAACTCCTCTTTATACATATATATCAAATATATATGATTTGGTTTGGTTGAGTTTTATGACATATCAATCATTGTAGGTTATTTAATGCCAAATCCTATATATATATATATATATATATATATATATATCAAATATATATGATTTTTCTTTGGACAAAATTCAAATGTCTAAAAGTAAGTAAAGTTGGTGACCTTAGTCGAGGGTGACCCGAAGGCTTCCTTTTCGATAGTTATTACATCGAGGTGTAAGGAAGAGCGCTACTCCACGTTGCTCCACGTTCCCTTGATCCTTACTTTATAATGCTTACTGTAAAGGAAGGTGGCATCAAGTACCATTTTTGAGTGTTTGGTATGACTCGACCTGGAATTGAACCCCGGTCTCCCGGACCATTGGCGAACACTACTTATTTGGCCGATGCCTCTGTGTCTAAACGGTTATTATTTATCCATACATAAGACCCTATCACGTGCTACCACTCCAGTCCAGAGTGGCCCAGGTGGCAATGGCAATAAAGAGGTAATCATTATTCTCCAAAACTCCATCATTACTGGAGCCACACCATCAGATTTTTAATGTCATAATCAGGACATTCACTGGGAGTTTTACTCTTCTGCAGAGATGCAGTCGCTGTATTCAACAGCTCCAGACGACTGGGTTGCTTCAGTTATTCTTCCCTAATACAGCAAAAACACCTTAAGATAATATTTTGCTATTTAGAAATCTTAGTCTGACAATAAAGAGGCGCTAGTGGTATAAGGTTTCGTTTCGTTATTTAATGACATACAAACCTTCCTGGGTAATTTAATGTTAAAGGCATCCATGTTGAAGAGTAATAATACGATTTAACCTATAGCTGGGAGTTGTTACCTTTGCCAAAAGTGTTAGTCCGAAAGTGAACGTAAAAGCGCAACTGTAATTTGAACTCTCTTACTATGATGTCAAAGCCATCTTTATAGAATAGTAGTGGTGCTATTTAACCTATAGCTGGGTAGATAAGAGGGTTCATGCCTTTCCCAGGGGTATTAGTCTGAAAGTGAACGTAATAGTTCAACTGGCGGTCGAACACTCTTACAATGATGTCGCTATCCTTACAGAAGAAAAAAGGTAAATTTGGCGAACTTAGTCGAGGGCGACCGAAGGCTCCCTTTTCAATAGCTACTACACCGTGATGTAGGGGAAGGTGCTACTCCATTCCCTGTATTGCTCCACTTTATCCTTGATCCTTACCCTATAGTGCTGAGTGTTAAGTAAAGCGGCATCAAGTACCATTTTTGCGTCTTTGGTATGATTCGACCTGGAATTGAACCACAGTCTTCCAGACCATAGGCCCGGTGGTTCATGCCTTTCCCAAGAGTATTAGTCTGAAAGTGAATGTAACAGCGCGACTGGAGTTCGAACACCCTTACAATGACATCGCAGTCCAATGTCAAAGCTATCCTTATAGAATAGTAGTGGTGCTATTTAACCCAGAGCTGGGTATGTTAGGGGTGTTCATGCCTTTCCCAAGGGTATTAGTCTGAAAGTGAATGTAATAGCGCGACTGGAGTTCGAACACCCATACAATGATATCGCAGTCCAATGTCAAAGCCAGCCTTATAGAAGAATAGTAGTGGTGCTATTTAACCTATGGCTGGGAGATAAGGGGTTCATGCCTTTCCCAAAGGCATTAGTTAGTGAACGTTATTGTGTGGCTGGAGTTTGAACTAGCTTATTACGATGTCACAACCCAGAACGTTTACAACTACACCACGGAGACTCCTCCGGCAATTAGCATAAGGGTGCGTTGATGGCGTGATGGTTATCACCGAGGAAAATGGACTCAGTGAGCCAGGTTCAAATTCTGGACGAGACTGCATTTCAATTTACGCTAATGCCTTTTGAAGAGAGGTATGAATCCACCTCTTCTTTTCCAGCTATGATTAAGGTAGTAGGGCATTCCATCTTCTCTAGCCTTGGGAAACAGACCAAAGAAAAGGAAAACTGACTTCAAAACCGGAAGTTGCCACTAGCTTAATCTAGCACAACACCAAGTACGAGACACACGGTGAGAATTGAAATCACTCGTAAAAGTCAACTATCCTAGCTCGCTAATCAGTTCATACGCGAGGCACCCAGGTCTAGCTGGTTGGTTGTTTTGTTTTACGGCGTATCAACCCCTTTCGGGTTATTTAACGCCGAATTAGATTTTAAACAATTCAGTTTAGTATAAGTATAGTCTTTGCTTACAGACAGTTAAATATCAAAACAGTTCTATTTCAAACAATTCAGTTTAGTGTAAGTACACAGTTTAGTTCTATTTAAAAAAACATTTCTATTTCAAACTGTTCATTTAGCATAGGTACGCAGTTTAAATATCAAAAACAGTCCTATTTCAAGCAATTCAGTTTAGTAAAAGTTTAGTTTAGTTCTATTTGACCTATATATAGGATCCTATCAGGTGCTACCACTCCGGACCATAATGGACCTGGGATCGATGGCAATGAAGGGGTGCTCCACATTCCCCAAAACTCCAACATTACCGGAACCTTACCATCAGATTGTTTGGTGTCATATCTAGGCCACTCATTGAGGGACCTTACCCCTCTGTAGAGAAACAGCCGGTGTATTCTACAGCCCCAGCCGATTGGGTGCCCATTCTTAGTAATATAGTACTTCTGTGACGAACTCTATAGTAGATGTAATCCTCTGTGAGTGTGTAAATCGTCTAGTCGGTGAGGCATAGAATATGCTGACGGTATCTCCATCAGAGAGGTAAGATACCCCACAAGAACGAGTGTCCCCAAAATAATATTTAACTGCATTTGATGGTGTGACCTTTGTACTGGAGATCTTAGAAATATTGAGTACCCGTCATTGCCATTACTCCCAGGTCCACTTTAACTCGGTGTAGTCGTACCTGTCAGATTTCTATCCATGGATCTGAATCATTAATTTAAAAATTATCCGTATTCGATAAGACCGTATACAAAAAAATATTTTTTTTAAATGCACAAAACTATAAATGTGAACGTACAATGAACACGATTCCCTAAATCTTAGACTTGAAATAACCCTAGATGTATTGACGTGCTGTTAAGATCACTCGAAGAAGTATAATCTAGGCCGACCATAGAGTGAACAATTTAAAAAAGCGAAAAGACGGACAAATATCAAGATCTTGACAAGAGAACTGAAACTCTGTGGAAGGACCTGAAAAAAAAAGACAGGAAGAACTGGTGATCCGAGGGAAAATTGAGGCTATCAAGACCACTGCACTACTAGAATGTTCTATGATACTTTGAAAAGTCCTGAACATCTAAGGAGGCTTGCTGTCACTTGATCTTCAGTCAAAAACCACCGGTAAAAACTGGTGTGAAAAACTCCCCAGGAATATAGGAAAGAGAAACTTTAAGAGATAAACTGAATGTCTCCAAATAGCAACACGAAAAACTCCCATAAGGACCAATAACATTTAAGCCAAAATCGATAATTCGCAGCAGAATAGCAAATGTAGATTATATGGTGACAAAGAGGAAACGATTAGTCACATAATATGCGAATATAGCAAACTAGCATAAAAGGAGTATAAGATGGGGCACAATTGAGTGGGGAAGGTGATCCACAGGGATTGTGCAAGAAATTAAAATTTGACCAAACTACAAGATGGTATATATACAAATCAGAATCCGTCTTGGAGAATGAAACGCATAATAACCTCTAGGATCTTGAGATACAGATGGGTCACCTAATACCGACCAGGATACCTGACCTAGACATAAGTAACAAAAATTGAGAATTGCCGTAGAGTGGAATTTGCCGTTCTAGGGGACCATAGATTGAAAAACAAAAAGAACGAAGAGAGAGATAAGTACTTCGATGTTGCCAAAGAACTGGAAACCTAGGTCTTGGATAAAGATCCAGTGAGGAATTCAAAGACAACGAAAGTAAAACTGAAAATAATAATAATAATAATAATCAACTAATCTCGGCCAAAAGACCAGACCTTATAATAATTAACAAAAAAAGAGAACTTGTAAAATTGTGGACTTTGCTGTCCCGGCTGACCACTGAATGAAACTGAAAGAATATGAAAAGAAGTGCCCCGACCTTGTTAGGGAATTGAAAAAACTATGGAACATGAAAGTGAAAAACCATCATCTAAAACTGATGTGAAAATCTCAGCACCTGTCCTAGAAAATGATACAAATAAACTCTTATGGGACTTTGACATACACACAGATCACCAAATCTCGGCCAAAAGACCAGACCTAATAATAATCAACAAAAAAAAGAGAACTTGCAAAATTGTCGACTTTGCTGTCCCGGCTGACCACAGAATAAAACTGAAAGAATGTGAAAAGAAGGATAAGTACCTCGACCTTGCTAGAGAATTGAAAAAGCTGTGGAACATGAAAATGACGATTGTATCAATTGTGATTCGTACTTTTGGCACAGTAACTGGAGGACTTGGAAGTCGGCGGACGAGTGGAGACCATCCAAACTACAGCATTATTGAGAACGGCCAGAATATTGAGAAGAGTCCTGGAGACTTGAGGAGACTTGCTGTCACTCAAACTCCAGTGAAAAACCATCGGCTAACGCTGATGTGGAAAACTCTAAAAGAGTAATAATGATAATAATACAAATGAAGAGGAGGAGGAACAGTGAGCAGAGGAGGTGGATAGAGAGAAACCGGAAGACAAGTAGAATGGCGAGAATCAAAATTTCTGAAAAGGAAGAAGGAAGTCATATCGATTAAATTTACGCCTTATTATTATTATTATTATTATTATTATTATTATTATTATTATTATTATTGCCTAGGGCTTCTAGAAATGGATTAATCTGTCACAAGTAGCAACTTCGTTTCAATGACGACATAATTTTCACTGAAGATAGTGAATTAAATACGAATGTTGAAGTCAGAGAGATGAGATCTTTCTCATGAAGTGAACGATGTGAGGTGAATTTATGGCTGATACGTTGGCTGAGGTAATAGGCACTTTGAGGAATTAAAAATAGAACAAAAAAACGCGGGAAAATTTTCAATTTTTTTTTTTTTTTTTTTTTTTTGTCAGAAGGAAGACGATTAACAACGGAAGTAGAGTCGGTGAGTAGTAATAATTATAATTCCTGCCCGCCGGGCAAATACGATCAGTCAGTTTACATAAAATGGGTAATAGTCTCATTTAAAAGAATAAAAGTTTTTTAAAAAAACCTTCATGGTTGCCAATCAATTATTCGAGCACACGCTCAGAGCTGAAGTGTTACCTCGATCAGTCGACTGGGGCTGTAGAATACACCGACTGCATCTCTGCAGAGGGGTTATACTCCACCAACAAGCGTCCTAGATATGACAATCCGATGATGAGGCTCCAGTCATGCTGGAGAGCTTTAGGAAATATGGAGCACTCCTTCATTGCTATTACTTCCAGGTCCCCACTGACCCGGAATGGAAGCACCTGATAGGGTCCTATCTCTGGGTCAAAGAGAACAAAACCGTAAACTTAGGCTAAAGTGAATTGTTTGAAATAGAACTGTTTATATGTATAAAAATGGATTTGGCATTAAATAACCTATAGTGGTTGACGTGGCTTAAAACTAAACCAACCAAGCTGAAGTATTACCAATACAGGAATCAGCCCCGTTGGTAAGCCTCTCCAAAGAGCGTATTCTGGAGGCTCGAATTCTGGGGAATGTGGATTACCTTTCATTTAATTACCCCCTGGCCCGGAGAGGTAGTATCAGTTACAATACCATCTATAGATTAAACAGATCTATTTAAAATCATTTGTATTGGATAGGAATACTTAATTCAGTAAATTATTCGCATTAAGAATAGTTACTTCAATTTATAATTTTTTAGTATAAGTAAGTAAAGTTGTCTCCCTTTAGTCGAGGGCTACCAGAAGGCTCCCTTTTCAATAGCTACTACAACGAGGTGTAGGAGAGGGCGCTACTCCTTTCCCTAGATTGCTCCATTTTACCCTCGATACGTACCTTATATTAAGTAAGGCCGCACCAAGTACTATTTTTAAAGTCTTTGGTATGACGCGATCTGGGATTGAACCCAGGTCGCCCGGATCATTGGCGAACGCTCTACCCACTGGGCCAATTAGGCGGTTGGATTATTATTATCAACCCGAAACCATATAACAGTTATGAGATAGGAATAATTACTTGAAATCATGAAATTATTAGTATTAGATATGAATACTTACAACTTACCCAGTCGGCTGGGGCTGTAGAATATACCGACTGCACTTCTGCCGAGGGCTAAGATCACCCCCCAATAAGTGTCCTGGATATGACACTAAACAATTTGATGGTGAGGTTCCAGTGATGCTGGAGCTTTGGAAAATGCGGAGTACCCCTTCCTTGCCATTGCTCCCAGGTCCACTCTAGCCCGGAATGGTGGCACCTGATAAGGGATCTATCTATGGGTTAAATAGAATTAACAGCATACTTATGCTAAACTGAATTGTTTGAATTAGAACTGTTTGACTAAACTGAATAGCTTGAAATAGAATGGAACTGTTTTTGACATTGAAACTATGCTTACACTAAACTGAATTGTTTAATATAGAACGGTTTTGACATTTAACAGTGTGTAAACAAAATCTGCACTTATACTAAACTGAATTAGCTAAATTAGAACTGTTTGAATGAACTGAATAGCTTGAAATAGAAATGTTTTTAACAATTAAACTGTGTACTCATTCTAAACTGAATTGTTTGAAATAAAACTATTTGCATAAAAATGGATTTGGCCTTAAATAACCTATAAAGGTTGATATGCCATAAAACCCAACCAACCAACAGTACTTGAAACCATATAATTGTTCGCTTTCTTTCTTTGTTTTGAATGTTATATCAACCTTCGTGAATTATTTGATGCCAAGGACACCCTTGTATAGAGGTCCCCTCGGACTTTCTCGAAACATATGTATGGCACTAGACCTTGGTGTCTAGTTCAAGCCATAACCCGGCATACGTGCCCGGACCCACATTTGGGTTCGTGAAACTGCTTGCCTCATCAGGCTCACATTGCACCAGATGAGCCGATGAGTAGCATAGACCAGCAGGATTCGAGTCTCGGCTCGTTCTCGACCTTCCCCTCTCCTTTATCCCCACTTTAATCGGCCTTCGGGCTTTTGACCATGTGTCAAGTCGTGTCTGGTGGGAGGCAGCGACAAATAAACATTGACACCCTTGTATAAGAACAGTAGTGTCGCTATTTAACCCATAGCAAGCGTCTTTGTCATGAAATTGACAGAATAGCGGGACTGGAATTCGAACTTGATTACTATGATGTCGCTGACCAGAATGTTAGCCACTACACCATGATTGGAATCATCA
Source organism: Sepioteuthis lessoniana (assembly GCA_963585895.1). Taxonomy (NCBI): domain Eukaryota; kingdom Metazoa; phylum Mollusca; class Cephalopoda; order Myopsida; family Loliginidae; genus Sepioteuthis; species Sepioteuthis lessoniana. Next base: position 87,517 of record CAUZXS010002682.1, read on the forward strand.
CATTTATGTATCACAGTTTTTCAGCTCTTTGACAAGGTCCAGATACTTATCCAGTTTTTTGCTTTCTTATATTTTTATTCCATGGTCTGTAGGAAAGGCAAAATCCACATGAGGACAAGTTCTCTTTTTTTTTAATTCATAAATAAAAGAAAGAAAGAAAAAAAGAAAGAAAGATATTTCTGAAGAAAGAAAGAAGGAAAAAAGGAAGTTATTGAGTGTGCAGAAGAAAGAAAGAAAGAAAGAAAGAAAGAAAGAAAGATATTTCTGAAGAAAAAAAGAAAGAAAGAAAGATATTGAGTGTGCAGAATAAAAAAAGGAAGGAAGAAAGAAAAAATATATTTATGAAGAATGAAAGGAAGAAAAAAGAAAGAAAGATATTGAGTGTGCAGGAAAAAGAAAGAAAGAAAGAAAGAAAGAAAGAAATATATTTCTGAAGAATGAAAGGAAGAAAAAAGAAAGAAAGATATTGAGTGTGCAGGAGAAAGAAAGAAAGAAAGAAAGAAAGAAAGAAAGAAAGAAAGAAAGAAAGAAAGAAATATATTTCTGAAGAATGAAAGGAAGAAAAAAGAAAGAAAGATATTGAGTGTGCAGGAGAAAGAAAGAAAGAAAGAAAGAAAGAAAGAAAGAAAGAAAGAAAGAAATATATTTCTGAAGAATGAAAGGAAGAAAAAAGAAAGAAAGATATTGAGTGTGCAGGAGAAAGAAAGAAAGAAAGAAATATATTTCTGAAGAAAGAAAGGAAAAAGAAGGAAAGAAATATATTGAGAGTTCAGAAGAAAGAAAGAAAGAAAGAAAGAAAGAAAGAAAGAAAGAAAGAAAGAAAGAAAGAAAAATATTTATGAAGAGAGAAAGAAAGAAAAAAGAAAGATATTGAGTGTGCAGAAGAAGGAAAGAAAGAAAGAAACTATTAGATAAGGAATTAAAGAAAGTAGGCATGTGTAGACAAAAGAAAGAAAGAAAAAAAGAAAGAAAGAAAGAAAGAAAAAATGGATTTATTGGACCTGATCAGGTTCCTTCTTTCACAAAAAGAAACACAACGATTTTGTTCGGATATATATATATATATATATATATATATATATTGTCAACCGCAGAAAGACTGTTTCGTTGTACCACAACTTTTCAGTTCGAATAGACACGCAGGATACTTTACGCTAGACTTGGTATCTAACCACTCAGCCATTGCAACGACCTACTTCAGCTCCGGAATTATAATTTATTTTGAATTAGCTTTCGTTTTGCGCCATCGGATACAGGAGTGCTTAATTCGTTAGAAGAGCTTTGCATTATTCGAATGACATCCGTTAATTCCTTCGTCAGAGTGCTCAATCTCGGAGAGGGGGGGCGTATATATCATCATCCAGAGACAGACTGTTTCGTTGTATCTCAACTCTTCAATGTTGTTAGACACACAAGACGCTTCAAACAGAGATATTATCAAGTAATATTGATAACACCGTGTCCATTAAATCTCTCTCTTTCTCCCCCCCCCCTCTCTCTCTCGTCCAGCACTTATGACTATTTCTATAGATGGCATCCGGTGCCCGCACAGAACTGATAAACGTTAGTCTTTTCTGGTCGGTCCACACGCATGTCTTGTTTCGTCTTACTTCGACGGTCTGTGAGATAGGAGATTGGTGGCCGTACAGCTGCTCTTTTGCGGTATGCTGCTTTCCAGATTTGTTCAAAACAACGTGTACAATTCGTTGTCCAATGTCAAAGGACGAGCAGAAAGGATCCAAAAGATATGTAGTCAATATGACATCAGGACAGTATTCACAAATGGTTTAACTGTCCAGAGGTATCTCTTCCGGGACAAGCCACCAACGGAATTCAACATGACCAAGAACTGTGTTTACTCCATCCCTTGCAGTTGTGGTAAAATATACAAAGGTGAGACAGGTCGCCCACTAAAAGTTTGGCTAGAAGAACATCGGAACGCAGTAGTACGAGGTGAGATTGAAAAGTCGGGTATGGCGGACCATATATGGAAGGAAAAGAGAAACCATCTGCCCTTAAGGGATAAAGTAGAAATTATTGATAGGGCTGAACATTGGAGGATTAGACGCCTTAAGGAATCTGCACATATGTTGGGCTACAATGACCTGCTGAGTAGACCAAGTATAGAGTTGAATACAATATGGGAACCGATAATTAAGAAGGCTAGATGAAAAGAAAATCTGAATATGAGCACTGGTAAAAAAATCATACATGATAGTAGTAATTCTAGTCAAGTAAGATCATTAAGTTTATAAGTCCCAAAAATTCATTCTGAATTATCCAGCAGGACACATGACGTAAAGGTTATAGGCGTTGGTTCCCTAAGCTTCTAAGGAGACTATCATCTGGAGGTTGCAGGTTCATTCCTGACTGCAGGCGAGTAACAATACAGGAATACTTAACACTTGTACCCGATTATGACAAACAGAATCAGAACAGGCAACGCCCGTGGATTCAATAAAGGACGTAGTTCGCAGTTCCGTGAAGGTTCCCGAGTTCGACAAACACCTGAAAAAGGCCGGGGGACATATCGGCCGAAACGTTGTGGGAATAACAATAAAGATGAAGACAATAGTCCGAAGACCGTAAATGATAAAAACCGTGTACGTTTCTTGTGTTGCTTCCATTTGATATTTTATCCAAGCTTTTTGTTAAAGTTCAGGTGGTGACGACACGGCCACAGCTAGAAAGGAATCCCATCCTATTTTATCTGAGAAATCAGACAGGTGCAGACAACGCTGATGATATTGTTCTTCTCGTAAATGCACCAGCCCAAACCGAATCCTTGCCGCTCAACCTGGAGCAAGTAGAAAGAGGCACTGGTCTCTACGAATACGCAGATAAAACAGAGTTCACGTAATTTAAACAAGATTGAACCATTACTTTAAGTAAAAAGCATGTAAAATTAGTTAATCAGTTAACATACTTCGACAGCAATATCTCATCAACTGAAACTGATGTCAACATACGCACCAGGAATACAATGGACTATTCTTGATAGTTTATTGATTGGGCGCGGAAGCAAAATATCGAATAATTTTTAAACCTTTTTTAAGGTCTGATTAAATTTTGGAGAAAAAAAAAACGAGATAAATCTAAACTTTTATGATAAGCTCTATTATTCAAGCATTTTTTTTATTTAAATTCAGCCCAATATGAGTGATCAGGAAAAGAAACGACAAAGAATCTATGATTTGCTTAACGCCGAAACCAAGCTAACGTTTCTTTGTCTACCGTACACAAAGCAAAGAAAATTTTTTTTACAGAAAACAAAAGCTTTTTAAGGAAAAGGGGGAGTGGACGATTGACCAAAAAAAGTAAAGAAAGATTTTAACTGCTTTTGCTACGGCGATTAAGAAGGGCCCCACAAAGTCCATAAGAATACACACTAATTAATTGAAAGTCTATGAGAAAACTATGAGGACCACAACTAAGCAAGATTTAAACCCAGACCATAACCCCTTGGATTACACTATATGGAGGGTTTTAGAAAACAAAACAATTGCAATTTCCCATCCAAATATTGGTTCGTTAAAGACTGTTATTGAGGAGGAATAGAATAAAATGTCTGTAGAATTTATTCCGAAGGCATGCAAAGCGTTTTGAAGGTGTGTTGATACAATAACTGAAAAAAATGGTGATCATATTGAGTATATATATATATATATATATATATATATATATATATATATATGGTGATCATATTGAGTATATATATATATATATATATATATATTACTGACTATATATATATATATATATATATATATATATATATATATATATATATATATATATATATATATATATATATATATATATATATATATATATATATATATATATATATATATATATATATATATATATATATATATATATATATATATATATATATATATATATATATATATATATATATATATATATATATATATATATATATATATATATATATATATATATATATATATATATATATATATATATATATATATATATATATATATATATATATATATATATATATATATATATATATATATATATATATATATATATATATATATATATATATAGGGAGATGCCCGTGGTGTAATGGTTATCGTCGTGGGAAATGGACACGGCAGCACGAGTTCAAATCCTGGACGAGACTGATTGCATTTCACATTGCACAAATACCGTTGGGAAAGGTATGAATCCAATTATTCTCCCTCCAGCTATGGGTAAATAGTAGAACAGACTGGGTTCTTCAGCCTTGGTGAGGAAACTAGTCTAGAAGGAAAAATCTGAATTCAAACCTGTTAAACTCCGCTTAAAAATTGACCTTGTGTCATATCCTTCCCGAGCGGAGGGGTTGGTAAATATATATATCTTCTTATTTTGTTGTTCATTTTTTAAATTTAAGATTAATCTTGTTTTATAATTGAGCGTTTATTATCATACTAGAGTATTACTAATTTTCCTTCCGCCTCCAGTATACTTATATATATATATATATATAGCCTGTTTCACAATTTTTAAAACAAAATGATTGGGCACAAATCAAAAACCACAAATTTATTGATAGTTAAAAGGATAACATTTAAGGATCTGCAGCTATCTAATCTCAAACATGAACCAGAAATGTCAAGAGGGACCCGAAAGTACATGCTCCAGATGTTCACTATTCAGTTGAAAGCACTGTTGTGACGTGCAAAGTTGTCGATAACGCGTGCACAATCCTCCCGGGTGATTGGAGGCCTACTTGGTATGGAACCCATTGCCCTACAATCTTCACAAGAGCTATGAGTTTCATAGTTTTTGACTAACTTGAAAATTTGACTCCCGTTTTGAAATGTGTTGAAATAGAATTCCTGTACCTTGCTCGAACAATCTTGAAAGTTGGGTTGGATTATGATTTAAGGCATACCAACGACTGTGGGTAATATGCCAAATCCTATTTCTACATTTTAAAGGGTGGAACGCTAAAATTGTCGTCCTAAAGGAAACAACACTACATCTTTATTTTAAAACTTTTATTGAAAAAATCTATTCAGGTAACTTGATTATGTAATAGAGCTGACATCTACAGGGTGGAACGCTAAAATTGTCGTCCTAAAGAAAACAACACTACAGCTTTATTCTAAAACTTTTACTGAAAAGATCAATTCAGCTAACTTGATTAGGTAGTAGAGCTGACATCTATTCAATGTAGCCGCCTTCAGCCTCAATCAGCACCTCGATACGGATTCAGAAGCCTCTTCCACAAGCGCCGGCGGGAGCTCGGCGGACGGCGGTGATCAAGCTGGCTTTGGTGTTGGGGAGGTCATGTTGGTAATGTTCTCGACGTATGACCAAACGAAGTAGTCCAGCAGGCTCAGGTCGAGTTCTGCTGCCACATCCAGGGTCTGCCACCGGCCACTTGATTGCACCAGGGGATCACCACACTCTTTAGCACATCCAGGTACACTTTGGTATTGACTTTCAAGCCGACTTCGAAGATGTGAGGTGGCATGATGTGGCCC
>CAUZXS010002683.1:0-30000 GCA_963585895.1 Sepioteuthis lessoniana
GGTACGTATCAAGGGTAAAGTGGAGAAATCCAGGTAAAAGGAGTAGCACCCTCTCCTACACCTCGATGTAGTAGCTACTGAAAAGGGAGCCTTCTGGTCACCCTCGACTACGGTCGCCAATTTTTACTTTTAATACCTAATAATATATTTTCTGATTTCAAATGTTGTACGAAAAATAAAAAAGTCCTGGTATAATCTCTTTAGAGGAAAATTAACTTTCTATAATTCTTATAGGCGTACTTCATATATATATATATATATATATATATATATATATATATATATATATGTATATATATATATATATATATATATATATATATATATATGTGTGTAGAAAAACTGATAACAACGATCCAAGTGGAAGGAATGATTTATTAACGGGTCAACACTATAGCGTTTCGGTTCTACTGAACCATCATCAGGACCATGAGGGGTGATATTAATAATTTTAAGTTAACGATGGATGATTAGAAATGTGAAATACAAAAACCTACGGGAAAATATGTATAGTAAGAAAAAGTTAGCCGTTTAACTGGCAAATTTACTCTTCATATATATATATATAGGATATCTAATGATGATGGGAAACATTTCAAATGCACATAACTTGGATAATATTTATGACGATGATCACAATATATATTCATTTTATCACTAAAGATAAAGTATTTAAAAAAACCGGGCCATGAGCCTAATGAGAAGAGTGTTCGCCAATGATCCGAAAGACCAGGGCTCAAAAATAGTACTTGATGCCGCCTTGCTCAACACTCAGAAGTATAAGGTAAGGATCAAGGGTAAAGTGGAGCAATGGTGTAGTGCCCTTCCCTACATCTCAGTGTAGTAGCTATTGAAAAGGGAACCTTTGGATCGCCCTCAACAAATGTTGCCAACTTTACTTTCATTTATTTCTGCTATGTTCATCATCACGAAGATAACCCTCTCCGGATCTCGATCTCTCTCCCTCCCTCTCACTGTCACCAAACATCATCGCTTAGAATATCAATTAGAATGGATATAATCTCCGTATGGATACTTTGCTTCAGCTGTGTAAGGCTTTCCTGTGGACATATTTTGCTTGTGGTAACATCACTGGGGTTTGATCTGGTGATCTGGATGGCCAAGTTTCCTTGAGTCGGTGTTATTGAACTTTGACTGGACAATTTCTTCTTCGATGCATGCAATTTCTATTGGAGATTGAAAAATCATAAGGGTCCACTATCCGTAAAAAATCAGATGCCCGTTAAAAATACATAAAATTTTGTTAAACAGCATAAACAATAAAATAAACTATATTTCAATTGATAATGAATGACTTGAAAAAAATTCAATATGGAACACCCCACTCTCTCTCTCTTTCTCCTTTCTCCCACTCTTTTTTCTCTCCTCTCTCTCTATCTTTCTCCATTATCTATCTATCTATCTATCTGTATATGTTATATAATTACGGAATGATTTTTTATATAAATCATTTTCCGTTAATTATATTTTATCATTCAGTTTGGTCGGGCTTAGAACTATTCGGCTCTTAGTTCAGGTGCACAGACATTGGGTACAGTTTACGCTCGCGCACAAAAGATATGACAATCACAATTGTCATAATAAACCACTGATAGGAAATGAGGCTGGAATGTAAATGACGCCATGCCCGGAAGCGATGGGCTGAGAATTTGGAGATTTTGAAAAATACGTCAGGTGGGTTTTACTGAAGTTGTCGGATGGGGACCGGTCGATTTGGGCCATGTAGACTGACAGTAGAAGTTGAGTTCCGACCATGGTGTTCAGAAGTTTAGGTTTCGACCGTTGAGGAATACGGTTAAGTTTTTCGGGTCCCGACCAGCGAAGATGAAAGGAGATCTAAAACACCACGAGACGTGCCGAGCGTTTGAGTTTTTTTAGCATAGTATGATACGAATATGTCTCTCTCTCCTCGTGTCGAAGAACCGAACCCAGAAGTCAAGAAATTAATAAACGTTCGTATTTATACAACAGTGAGTTCGCCTGTAAATGTTTTATTGTCCTGAATTTGAGTTTGTATCTGTACCGTTGGATTGGGATATCATTGTGGTTATGATGGGATTATGATGTGAGTAGACAACATATAGCAGATTTGGTGCCGAAGGCCAGTTCACGCCCGCATGGTGTGGCATCGAACCTGAGTTTTCACTAGACGATTAAAGAAACGGCCGATAGATATGTTGACCAATAGAGGAAAAGAAGCTCGAATGAATCTGGTAGAAGAAAGAAAAAAAAGGAAGACATAGATTGATTTTGAACTTAAGTTATCCACGGTACTTTAGACGATTAGAAGCAGCCATGAATCAATTTCCGACGACTGTTGTTCAGGTGAGCGAGAGAGTGAACGTAAAATGAACATTGAAGAAGAAAAAAACAAACAAACAAACAAAAAAAACTCAACTCCAAAGATAAGAAAAAAAATGCACCACCCTAAGAGCAGAAAAAAGAAGAAAAAAAATGTCGACACAAGCCCCAGAAAGAAAAAAAAAAAGAAAGAAAAGATGTTCGACACAAGGCCCCAGGACAAAGAAAGAAACAACGGGGAAAAAAAACTCAACTCCAAAGACACGAAAAAAAAAAAAAAATTCGGCACCCCAAGAACAGAAAAAAAAAGAACAAAAAATGTCGACACAAGGCCTCAGAACGAAGGAGACAACGAAAAAAAAAATCAACAACACAGACAAGCCCCAGAACGAAAAAGAAAAAAATGTTCGACACAAGGCCCCAGAACGAAGAAGGTGACAACGAAAACAAAAACTCAACTCCAAAGATAAGCAACAAGTTAAAAAAAAAAAATGTTCGACACAAGGCCCCATATGAAGAAGAAAAAAAAATTAGAACTAAAGAAATCGAGAAGAAGGCATGAAAAGAAAAAAAAATGAAAGAAAAAGAAGGTACTTGCTCATTAAATAAGTTTTATCTCTTCTCAGTCATTTTTAAGTTTGGTTGTGCCCGATATTTAATTACGTAAAAGAAAAAAAAAAGGGAAAAGTGGTAGGTACATAGCTCTAATTAAGAAAAGTATTTTTTTCCTTCGGTGTATCGTTGAATTTCCTGGTTTGCGTTGATAAAATTTAGCTAATTATGAAAAAAAAAATTGGTTATATCTGTCTTTCAAGGTTTTAAGAGTCGCGTCCAAGAGAATTTAAATAATTGTAAAAGAAAATTAGAAATCGGTGATAAAATCCAGAATATTTTACATAAGAGTTGATACAATTATTGCTATGTTTTGGAACTATCATTCAAAGAGGAAGGAATGAAAAATAAGGGAAAGAAAGATGGCCCTGGGACACACATATCGTGTTAAAATGATTGACACATCAATAATGCAAACTTCCACTTGGGTTTTGAATTTTAATTTTTATGAATGAATTTGATAGTTAACAAAATTTTTGTGAATGAAATTTTGTAGTACCTTGTGAATGCTGTCCTAACGCATGGTAATTTGAAATTAGGATTTTAATCCGAGTTCTAGAAGAATTTCGAACATCAATGATATATTATCTGGGGAATGCTCATATACCTTTGGATCGGTAGTTAAGGCTGTGGGACTGGTTTGATGGTTGGAAAAGTTATGAAAATTGGAAGTGTTCCGTGAAGTCTCCTTAGAATGGGACAGGTATTTTGTGAAGGTCTACCCCAGGGAGGGGTTGAGAATCTTGTGGTACTGGGAGTGTCCAGGCTGGCGTTTTTGTGAATTCCCCTAAGAATGGGTTTGAGATTTTATTGAAGTACTGACTGGTTAGTGGCCAGACTGATTAGTGAAGGTCCCCCTGGAATGGGGTTTGAGATTTTATTGAAGAGGATATTTGAAACGGGATAGGAGATTAGGGAGTATATGTACAAAATATTGAGTATCTCGTTGTATGTACCGAAAAATTTGTGGACTCGGTTTTGAATTGTTCTTGAGGGAGAAATATAGTTGACCAAATAGATAAATAAATAAGGTACCCTGTTAATTAGTGAAAAGCAACCCGGCGAGGGCGTGATCAGTTAAAGCATGTTCCTCAAGTGTTTACAGACCAATAGGGACGGTAACAGAAACTTAATAATGAAAAAAATGAGTAACACATTGGTGATAAATATTTTGCGTGGTCTATTTTAGGTGATTTACAGAATGCATATCAGATTGTGATGCATTCTGATGTATTGTTATTTTATGGACTCGTGATGCATTGTTTTGGGGTCGTGATTTTTACGGATTTATGAGGAATGTTTTGGGCCTTGAAGATATTGTTTTTAGTTGGTGGAATTCTCCAGTTACTCCATGTAGGAACCTGTACAGCGAAGGACTAGAGCGTGGTCATAAGGAATCCAGGCGAAATGTATTGCTGGAATGACCAGGGTCACTAGGTTTGTGACCAGGATCTGGGACCAGAGTATGGTCCTTTTATGGTTTTGAGATTCTTCAAGGTATTGCAGAGGGTCCTATTGTGTTTGGGAGAGATAGACCGATTGACAGTGGTCAAAAGTTGAAGAAAAAGGGGAAACATTTATCTTGGCTTGATTATGAGCTATGCTTAGTAGTAAAGGACGCTTTAATGGAAAATGTACAGGGCACGAACAATGGTATATATATAAATTAATGACAGAGATTACTAGAGAATAAGGTTAGGAGTAATAAGTTACCGATGTAGAAGGAAAACCAAAAGAGAAAAAGACAAATAATGAGCAATTGATCCGTGAAAAAGAAAATAAAAATTAAAATAAAGACCGAAAAAAAAAAAAAAAAAAAAACATACATGCCAAAGAGGATCCGGTAAAAATTGTAAAAAAAATTGAAAAAAAAAAAGATGAACTAGAAGATGTTTAAAAAATATTGGAAAAAAAGAAAATGAAGGACAATACGAATACTTTTTGCTTTTACTGACTTTGAGTTTTAGGACTGTTGCAGGATTATTGTTTGTTTTATTATATTTTAATAGTTACAATTGAATTGTTTTATGGTAATTTTGTTGGTCAAGTCGGCATGGGGAAGAGCGATACATTAGTTTAAAAAATATTTTGTTATCTTCTATAACAAAATGATTTTATTTTGTGGGGAGGAAAGGGAGGGTTATATAATTACGGAATGATTGTTTTATATAAATCATTTTTCGTTAATTATATTTTATCATTCAGTTTGGTCGGGCTTTGAACTATTCGGCTTTTAGTTCAGGTGCACAGACATTGGGTACAGTTTACGCACGAGCGCAGAGGATATGACAATCACAATTGTTATAATGAACCACAGACAGGAAATGAGCCTGGAGTGTGAATGACGTCCTGCCTGGAAGCGATGGCTGAGAATTTGGAGATTTTGTAAAAGACATCAGGTGGGGTTTTACTGAAAGGCAATCCAGTTGGTTGTCGAATGGGAACCGGTCAACTTGGGCCATGTAGACGAACAGTAGAAGTTGAGTTCCGACCATGGTGTTGAGAAGTTTGGGTTTCGACCATTGAGGCATACGGTTAAGCTTTTCGGGTCCCGACCAGCGAAGGTGAAAGGAGATCTAAAACACCACGAGACGTGCCGAGCGTTTGAGTTTTTTGGCAGAGTATGATACGAAAGACCTTTAAGAATTGTGTCTCTCTCTCCTCGTGTCGAAGAACCAAACTCAGAAGTCAATAAACGTTCGTACGTGAACAACGAAGTCGCCTGTGTATTTGACCCTGCCTATTGTGTTTTTGCATATGTATAACGTTTGTGATTAATATGGCTATTCAAATATATATATATATATATATATATATATTAGAGAAAATGGAAATAAATCCGACCGTAGATAAATATGAAAGATATGAAAAACAAATTATTTTGAGGACATATCGTCTAACATCTGATAATGTTCCACGTTTAATCAGTTGCTTTTTGTAAAACCATCTTCAGGTCGATGTTGGAATGAAATGTATCACAGGAAAATTATTTTCAAATTAAAAAATGAAGACCCCCCCCACTATAAAAAAAATTAATAGCGTTCTATAGAACCCTAATAATGTTTTCGCTTTTTTTTATCAATCGTTCTGTTTCAGAATAAAATAACGTAATTAGTATTCGATTTTATTTTAAAAAATAAAGAAAAAAGGGTAACGTATTTGCTAAAGATTTTTAGACATTCAAAAACTTCTATGAGAATTAAATATATAAAAAGAAATTCTCAAAAATAACGTCTAAGTGTTAGAGAATTTAAAAAGTATTTAGAAAAGTTTTATTATTTTTCGTTTTTATTTCTGTATAAGAAAATAACATATTTGTTGTGGTTTCCAATAAATATCAAGTTTAAATAATATTTTGATTAAAAATTATATTGAAACGATTAAACATTTTTATAATGTATATATGATTTATCAAAACTAGTTTAAACAAGGGAAATTGAAACTATTTAAAGTAAATCTAACTAAATAAAGAGACAAGTTGAGAAAATGCCTTCATTTTTACAGTAGTATAATTAGAAATAATGCAAGATTAAAAAAATATTTCTGTACTGTTAATGTAATATATTAACGTGACCTGTGGGTGTGAATACAGCAGATGTTGTTGACAGATAGATTGATAAGACCGGCGTGATCACAGAAATGTTATCATGTCCTCAGGTGCTGTGTATCAGTGGATGTTGAAACAGCTGCATCCGCCCAGGGATAATATCAACAAGGTGATTGAAACCGGTACATCCGGTCGAAGATATCGGAATATCACCTTGACCTGTGGACGTGGTTGAATTTGGTGATGGTGGCAGATGCGTACGCCCACAGAACCGGGCTTGGGGAAGTAGCCAATGGGAAGCAGACAACATAACCAATAGAAAGCAAAGAAGTGAGACGTGGGCGTAGCCATAGTTAACGAAAAAGAGGAATTGCTGCAGGTCACGTGAGAGTTGTAGATTATGTAAGTTCCCGAATATCGGCTAAAGTCAGTTGTTCACTGGCTATTCCGTCTCCCGACAACTTCTTCGTGTGCGCGAACTATGCTTTTCTGCGCCACACAAGTACCATCGCCAAGAATAAAAATATAATTTTATATTTTTATATACACATGTATTCCTCGTTGTTGACAACACAGTATACTATATAACATTAATTATGTATATTAACAAACATTTTAGAATCTTTAAAATCAAAACTATATTTGATTTCTAAATGATTTCTGAATTGTATTGTATTAAGGCGTTTCTGTCATCAGTAATTTTAAAATCTCGAATGTGTTCAAAAATACGTTTCTGATTGATCTTGAAATCTCACAGATATAGTTTTTTTTCACAACCTGTACACGCAATCAAATATACGCCAGCTACAGATTTTATTTGATTCTTATTCTTCCCATTGATTATGTTCCTAACAGTTTTACAAAAGATTGTAACTGTCTAGATACTAAGATTATTTCGTTTATTCTTTTTGATTAAGTGTGTAGTTGAAATATTGAAAAAAATATTTTTTCTCTTTTCAATTGACTTATAACAGTTCTTCAAAATGATTTTGACTGGGTGTTAAGGTCTCGAGGAAATCATGACTTGGGAGAATGGACGTGACGGGAATCTCTCCTCTCGTTGCCCTTTGTTGTGAAAAGTCTTGATTGATACTTGTACTTTTATTTCGTGATTCTGTGTTAAGGTAACCTGTTTGTCGTAACGAGGTAAGTGTAACCTGTCATTTCGTTGACTTCCTGTATTTGACGGTATTAGTGCTCAGAATTTTAACGTGCTGAAGTCTTGGGTGAAATACAACTAGTCAAGTGATTGTTTTTCTATAGATAAACTATAGTACCACGATTAATTTTATGCGAATAATTTAAAAATCTTTATTGTAGCTTCACCAGGTAACTACTCACATCTATCTATCTATCTATCTATCTATCTATCTATCTATGTTTTTATTTACCAATCACTCTGTCTATACCTGTTCAAATCTATCTATCTTTACACTTGCAAAGAATAAATAATAATAATACCAATCTCGGCCAGACCACCTGGGTAAAACCGAAAGAAAACGAAAAGAGAGATAAATACTTACACATTGCAAGAAAACTGAAAAAAAATTATGGAACATGAAAGTGACAGTGATACCACTTGTAACTGGTGCACTCGGTACAGGCACCAAAGTATTTGTACAGGGATTAGAGGGTTTGGAAATAAGAGGACGAATAGAGATCATCAAAACTAAGACATTATTAAGATCGACCACTGAGAAGAGTCTTGTAGACTTGAGGAGACTTGCTGTCACTCAAATTTCTGTGAGAAACCATCGGCTAACGCTGGTATGAAAAACTCTCAAATGCGTAAAAAGATAGAAAGAATAGGGGAAGAGGAAAAATCGAGACCATTCAGACTTCAGCATTGTTAAAATTTACTGGAATATTGAGAACAGTACCGGAAACCAGAGAAAACTCGAAGTCATTCAGACTCCAGGGAAATAATCAGCTGACGTTGGCGTGAAAAACAAGAGTAAAAGGATAATAACTACAAAAATGTCCAGGAAATGTATAAGAGATTAAAATTTGAACATTAAACCCGATGATGAACACACAAATCAATGAGTCCAAGAGAAAGACACGCATAAAATTCTGTTATTTTGATATACGAATAGATCCTCTAATACCGACCTCCAGACCTGACCAAATATTGATTAATGAAAAATATATATATATATATATATATATATATATATATAGAGAGAGAGAGAGAGAGAGAGAGAAAATTTGTCGTCTTGGGGATTTTGCCGTTTCACCAGACCACAGACTGAATATAAGGGCCAATTATATGAAAACCCAAATATATAATTCACAACAGCAGAACAAGTGTAGATTACGTGATGATAAAGACGAAACAATTAATCACACGGTAAGAAAATCTAGCAAACTACATGAAAAGTGGTATAAGACTAGACACAACTGGATAGGAAATGTGATCCAGTGGGCGATATGTGAGAAACTGAAATTTGACCAAACTATCAAATGGTATATGTACAAACCAAAACCCGTTTCAGAGAATGAGACGAACAAAATTCGCTGGATTTTAAGATACAAGCGCATCTCTTAATCCCAGCTAGGAATGTTGTATAGACATAATTATAATGATATCAGTCACAACGGTAATACAATACATATACAAACAAAGGCGGACTCTGTTGTTTCAGGTACGAACGGGTTTATTAATTAATGACTTCGGTTCATGGCGACACGAGGAGAGAGACACAATTCTTACAATACTGACCCCCAACCCCACGTACGGCGCATCTTGTGATCTCTACGATCTCTGTCGGTAGAGATCTGAAAAACCCAACAACATCTTTCAACAGTCAAAATCCAACTCTCAACGGCCGAATACCCAACTCTTGCCTCAATGGTTCAATCTCATCTGAATCTTTTTCAAAATCCTCAAATTGACGTCATCCACACTCCAGCTCCCTTTCCTGTCTGAGGGTTTATTACGACTATGATGATTGTCATATCTTTTGCACACGAGCGTAAAACTGCACCCAATGACTATGCATCTGAGCTCTTTACCCAAATAGTTCAAAACCCAACCAAACTGAATGATAAAATATCATTAACGAAAAATGATTGATATAAAAAACATTCCTTAATTATATAACAGGAAACCTGACCGAGTGAAAAATAACAACAACAACAACAACAACAACAAGAGAACTTGCTGTCAAATGGGTTTTGCGGTGCCTGCATACAACATAGTGAAAATCAAAGAAAGCGAAAAGAGAGATAAGTACTTGGACCTTGCCAGGGAACTGACAAAGCTGCAGAACATGAGAGTGACGGCGATACTTGTAGTGAGTGGCGCAAACGGTTACCAAAGGCTTTGGCAAAGGGAACTGAAAAATTTAGAAATCGGAAGACGAACTAGAGTAGTCAAACAACAGTGTAGTTAAGATCGGCTAAATAATGAGAAGTGTCCCGGAGACGTAATGGCATATCAACCTTCACGGGTTATCTAATGCCAAATCCACCCTTCTAGAAGAAGAGTAGTGGTACTATTTAACCCATTGCTGGGAGGATATGGGGTTCATACCTTTCTCGAGGGTATTTGTCCGTAAATGAACGTATTAGCGCGACTGGAGTTTGAGCTCGCTTACTACAATCTCACAGTCCATCGCTTTTACCATTACATTACAAGGACACGTTCTTAACTATCTCTCTTTCTATCACTCAGACTCCAGTTAAATACTCCTAACAAACACTGATGGGAAAAGCTCACGAAGAGTGAAATAATATTAAGAAGAAACAAAAATAGGAAGAAAAACAACTGTATGGGTTTTCCAAGCAACGAGTAAGTGAAATCTCACACGAAAAATGCCTGGACATGGCTAAGAAACAAAACACTTAAGAGGGAAACGGAATCTCTTCTATAAGCAATTAAAAAAAATGCCACAACGATAAACTATGTTAAATCAAAAAAAGATAAGACATAACAAAATAGCGAGAGTAGGACATGTGATGATACAGACGAAATGATCAATCATATAATAAGCGAATGCAGAAAAATTGCGCAAAAAAAAAAGAAAGAGGAAAAGGCTAGACACGACTTGGTGGGGAAAGTGATCCACGGAGAAATGTGATAGAAACTGAAATTCGACCATATGAACAAGTTGTAAATGGATAACCTAAAATCTGTCCTGGAGAATAATACGCAGAAGCTTCACTGAGATTTTAAGTTAGACAGATCACCTAGTCTCGGCCTGACGACCTTATCAAGTGACAGTAAAATAAATAAATAAATAAAATAAAAAACGAGAGAACCTGCCGAATAGTGGACTTAGCCGTCTCGGCGGACATCGAAATAAAATTTGAAAAAAAAAAAAAAAGAGAAAGAAGAGGTAAGTAACCAAACCTTGCTAGAGAACCAAAAAACTATTGAGTACAAGTAGAAACTATCCAAAATACAACATGATCAACATCAGCCAGAATACTGAGAAGCATCCTGGAGTCTTAAGGATTCTTGCTATCAAGGAAACTCCAGTGAAAGATCACCCACTAGCACTGGTGGGACATAATAATAATAATAATAATAATACGTGACAGATTAGGAAGAGTAAACTATGAGAAATGAAGATGCGATAGTTAATCCCATAATCAGCAAAAGCAGCAAACTATTATAAAAGGAAAGAAAAACTAGTATGACTTAGTGGGTATGGTGATCCACAGAGATTGGTGCAAATGGTTAGAATTTGGCTATTCTAACAAATTCTACATGCCCAAAGTAGAATCAGATCCAGAAAATGATCTCTGGGACTTTGAGCCACAAACAGATCACTTAATCCCGGCCAGACGACCAGGCCTAGTGTTTATAAAAAAAAAAGCTCATGTAATCGAGGGTATTCTGGTATTTTGGTTGATCACAGAGTGAAAATGAAAGAAAACAAAAATACTTAGATCTTGCCAAAGAGTTGAAACAGTGTGGAACATGATGGTGATTCCAATTCTAGTTGGTAAGGGATTAGAAAGTAAACTGGAGGTAATGGAGATCAGAAGAAGAATCGAGACGATATGGACCACACTATCGTTAAGCTCGGTAGAATTATGAGAAAATTACAAAAGACCTGAGTAGACTTTCTGTCTCTCAGATTTCAGAGAAGGGCTACTATACTGTCCTAGAAAATGACACGCACCAACTCCTGTGGGACTTTGATATACAAATGGATCACCTAATCTCGGCCCGAAGACCAGACCTTATAATAATCAAAAAAAAAAAAAATCTGCAAAGGTGTCGATTTTGCTGTCCCGGCAGACTACAGAATAAAACTGAAAGAATCTGAAAAGAGAGATAAGTACCTTGGCCTTGCTAGAGAATTAAAAAAAAAAATGTGGAACATGAAGGTGATAATTATACCAATTGTGATTGGTGCTTTGGGCACGGTAACTAAAGGATTATTAAAAGGCCTGGAAGACTCAGAAGTTGGTGGCCGAGTGAAGACCATCCAAACAACAGCATTAACCTTGTGTCCCGTAGTGAGGGATGTTGGTAAATACATAGATAAAAACACTAATATTTGCTACCGTTATTGATTATTCGATTATATATATATATATATATATATATATGAAAGTATATATGGATCAAAATCCGACAGTATGAAGATAGCAGAAAAAGTAATCCAAATTGGTGAACTAATCTGATATCCAAGTCCTGATGATGGCTACTGAAACCTTCGATTTAATTCATAATGAATTCACCTATTTGGATTATGTTTTTCTGATATATATATATATATATATATATATATATATATATATATATATATATATATCAGTGTATAAATGATTGAATAAAACAAAGATCAACAAATTTTATAAACTTTATTTCATTAAAAAAAAAAACAAGAATTTGCAGAGATCTTTCTTGTAAGAAAAGATAATATAAGTTCGAGCGTAGAAAGAAAACCAAATGTAGTAGTTGTATTTTCTAACTCTTGTTGAAATATTTTGTCGTTGCAAAAGATCTTTGTGTGTGTGTGTGTGTGTGTGTGTGTGTGTGCATGACACTACGAGGACCATTAAATAATTTTGCAGACTTTTTTCGTATGGGCACTTTTATTGATAGTAATTGATTTGAAGTAATCTCCTCTGGCTGAAATGCACTTGTTGTACAGTACCAACAACTTCTGGAACGCCCCATGGAAGTCCTCTTGTGTGAGCGGGTCAATGACCTTCGTCACAGCCTCTTTCATCTCCTCAATTGTCTCATAATGACAGCCTCTGGGCTTAGGAAATAACCAAAAGTCACAGGGAGCAAGATCTGGACTATAGGGAGGCTGAGGAACTGTGTTGATGCCCATCTTGGTCAAATAGTCTGTGACAAGGGTGGAGTTGTGGACTGGTGCATTGTACTGGTGGAAATGCCACTGACCCGATTTGAAGAGTGCTGGCTTCTTCCGACGGAATCTCTTCCTGAACTCCCTTAAAACCTCAACATAGTAACCCTAACCCTTACCCTAACACTTTGGCCAATCAACCATGGTGTATTGACTTCATTACTCCTCCCACACCTCTCATCATCCCTCACAGATTCCCTGCCTTCCTTGAATCTCTTCTGCCACTCAAAATCTGATGCTCGATTCATGCAAGATGGACGAAAAGCAGTCTGAAGCACTCCATACGTTTCTGTGGCATTTTTTCCAAGTTTAAAACTGAATTATATTGCATATCATTCTTCTAAAGTCCATATTGCATTTTTGAAATTCGCCAGCTGTGACAATCAGGCTTTAGTAGGGAGTATTCCAATTGCTGCTGTAGCAGTTCATTTGAAGCTGAAATTATATAATTGGTCCATCATCTCATAAGATGTATCCTATTTACCAACCCCTCCGCTCGGGCAGGATATGATACAAGGTCAATTTTTAAGCGGAGTTTAACAGGTTTGAATTCAGAGTTTTCCTTCTACTAGACGAGTTGTCTAACCAATGCTGAAGAAACTAGTCTGTCCTACTATTTACCCATAGATGGAGGGAGAATAATTGGATTCATACCTTTCCCAAGGGTATTAGTGCTATGTGAAAGGCAATCAGTCTCGTCCAGGATTTGAACTCGTATCGCCGTGTTCATTTCCTACGACGATAACAATTACACCACGGGCACCTCCTCATAAGATGTATAGCAATAACATACTGAATTTTTAAGAGTCTACGACAATTTTAAATGCCAGTACAAAAAAGTCTGGAAACTTATTGAATTCACCACGCATATACTGAGGAAAGGATATGCGCTAATATACAAGCGGATGCAGTTAACATATCAGATCGGTATGATTGTTAATTCGAGCATGTTTATACGAATAATATTTTTATTCAATTTAGAATAATTAAGCGATGTTGAAATCCAAGTCGAAAGTTTTAGGTGGATCAACAGCAGGATCAATAAATTTGCTAAAGATTTGATGTTTTATCGCTTATTTATAAGACTCAGGTAGGTTCGAAATTAGATTAAAAAAGATGCTTAATCTGTTATTCTAATTGATTAAAGAATGTATTTTTAACATTCAAGGAGGGAAAAAGATCTCTTTTTTTTTATTTTTGCGCACCAAGTCAAATGATATCATCAGCAAATCTCAAAGAAATTTTGATACGTGCGTGTTAGTGCCGACTGATCAGCAAATGAAAAAATGCAAATACAAACAAACAATTTAATATGCATAAAACAGAATGTGAAAACAAATAAAAACATAATATGTAAATGGCCTTGTGAAAAATAGAGTTTGGCCAGTTAGAAGAAAATAAATTTGTTTACACGTGTGTAAATTTGTTTACACGTATGTTTAGATGTTAACAGTGTCTGTAAATGAGTAGTTCTTACTTGCATTAAGTTCATATTGTGTTTTATGATTGTGGCGACAGCGTATCGCGTTGATGAAAGGAAGTTTGCCATTTTTTTTCTTTTGAACGTGATTCGAGGCCATCTGTAGCTAGGTCATGAACTTTGGCTGTGGAAGAAAGAAATTTGCCTGACAGAGTATCGGCTACTACTACTGGGCCACCTCTGGTGGTGTAATGGTTAGCAAGCTAGACTAGTAAACCTACACGAGTGAGTTCAAGTCTCATTGGGTGCCCCATTCATTTGGCCTTGTGCTACATCGAGGCAAAGAGCTTCGTAAATTACTACTGCTACTGCTTATTGACTTAGTGAATGACTCCCCCTGACAGTGTGTTACTTATACCCTGAGAGTGGATCACAAAATCGTCCTCAGATTTTGGCGCGTAGACATTTATTGACCAATCAGATTCGTATTTTACTATTTTATTTTAGAGCATAAATATTTTCTGTTAATTGACTTCCGATCTTGTTTTTCTAGAATGTTCTTATTCTATGTTTTTAGCTGATTGGTTGAAAAATATAAAAATGTAACTTAAATGCTAATGCAGTTTTGATCCTAAATTTCTAGAATGTTCTTATGTATGTTTTTATTGCTTATTTTAAGACTAGAAAAAATATGTATCCCATACACTTCCTCCTAAATAGAAACACCAGAATCATTATGGCCCATTGTTAAAAGAAGAAGCCTCTACGTTCATAGACCCTCAAGTGAATAATAAATTCGAGAAAGTACTAGAATAGATCGAGTGTTAGTTTTTGCCAGAATTTACCAAAGTCGTTCTGTTGATTGTACTGTGAAATTTTAGGTTTTATTCTAAGGCAAAGTTAATAGACAATTCCAATTAATTGTCAGCATGGTGCTTGTTAATACTAAGAAATCTTTGGTATTACCTCGTTCTAACCGATTTCTTCTCCTCCCTGGGCTATGGTTGTTTTTCCCCTGTGGAACCCGAAAGACGTAAACAAGCGAACGCAAAAGAAGCCAGCAAAATGATGAACAAATTACCAGTTTCAATCGGAACAGATTAACTCAAGGCGACTGTAGGGATCAGAGATGAGAAAGTTCACTTGAGGAAGAGAACGTATGGAAAAAGAGATTTAGAGAGAAGAAGAAGAAGAAGAAGAAGAAGAAGAAGAAGAAGAAGAAGAAGAAGAAGAAGAAGAAGAAAGAGATTGGGTGACACAAGATGAAAGATAAAAAGAGATAAAACAAAAAGAAAAATAGTGATAGCCAGACAAATAAAGAGAGAGGGGTAGGCACAGACAGATCAAGAGAAAACAAGAAAGAAAACACCGGACTAATATACTTACATAAAAGTGAAGAACGATAAAACGAGAGTGAAACATCGTTTAAGAAGAAGAAGAAGAAGAAGAAGAAGAAGAACTTAGGAGACGTGGAAGAAGAAGAAGAAGAAGAAGAAGAAGAAGAAGAAGAAGAAGAAGAAATTAGAAAAACGTGGAAGAAGAAGAAGAAGAAGAAGAAGAAGAAGAAGAAATTAGGAGACGTGGGAGAAGAAGAAGAAGAAGAAGAAGAAGAAGAAGAAGAAGAAGAAGAAGAAGTTGGGGGACGTGGAAGAAGAAGAAGAAGACGAAGAAGAAGAAGAAGAAGAAGAAGAAGAAGAAGAAGAAGAAGAAGAACGTGCGTGATAGATAGATATAGAGAGAGAGACGGACAAACTGTTTACAGATATAAGTGAAAAGAGATCAAAAGAGAAAAAAGAGATTGAGAACCAGATAAATAGACATACAGAAAAATAAGAAAATAAAACAAAACAATGACATTTGATTGAGATGTAAAAAGAGCGGAAAGAAGAAGAAAAAGAAGAGAGAAAGAGAAAGAGAGAGAGAGAGAGAGAGTATTTTAGACAGAAAGTCAGACAGACCATTTATAAGAATAAATAAAAATACTGTGTGTGTGTGTGTGTGTGTGTGTGTGTGTGTGTGTGTGTGTGAGAGAGAGAGAGAGAGAGAGAGAGAGAGAGAAATTAAAGAAAAATAACTAAAATAGAAATTAAGAAAGAAAGTAAGATAGAAAAAGAAAAGAAAAAAGAAAAAAGAAAAAAAGAGAAAAACCTTAAAGCTACTTGTTATTGTGCAAAATTTTTGGCGCAGTTTTAGTAAGATCGAAGTGTAAGGTCGCAGTCTGGGCCCCGTAAACATTTGCTAGAAGACGAAATGAATTACTTGAAATTTCCCGCCGTTCACATGACTTAGACCGAATCTGACCATTATAACCACCCACCCGACTCCACATCAGATGTCGACCCCACGATTCTTGCTTTGTAATTAGGCAGACAGCCAATTTTCATATCCACAACAAATACATTAAAAACACGAGCACGCGAGAATTCATTGGTGATTTTTGCGTGCTTCTACCCGTACAAATATATTTTTTTTCTTTTTCTTTTTCTTTTTCTTAAATTTTTCAGCCAATAAACACTTTTAAAATCCCATTATTATGATTAGAGGGGCTCCAAAAGTAATGCCTCGAATTTATTTCCACAGAAAATAAAAAAGACACAGGGAAAAAAATAGCACAGATAAATAGAGAAAGTTTTCAGCCATAAAAATCTTATTTTCACCCGCTCTGTTGGCGGGCCATGAAATATACTGACTGTATATCCCACAGAGAACCAGACCCCACACAAAGTGTTATAATATGACGAATTTTCATCTGAGAGTGAGGCTTCAGTTCTGGAGCTCTCATGGGCGTAGACTTTTTATTGTCATTACTGCCACTCTGATCTAGAGTAGAAGTATCTGCTAGACTCCCATCTATTGATAAAATAGATCTGTTAAATTTTTTTTTATTCGATTGGGCCATTGATTAATTCCTTTTTTTTATCGGCATGTCAAATCGTCTAGGGTTATTTAATGTTTAGAAGTTAGGGAATTGCATAAATTATACGTTAATATCAACATTTTTGTGTTGTTACTTGATTTTTTCCTCGTGGTTATATCTTAATCAATTAGTCCTATCTAATACAAATAATTTGCGAATAGCTTTATTTGTCACATAGATGGGATTCAAAATGCGTTATCTAGTTAGAGTAAAAATGGAATTAATGGCAATGAAGATATACTCCATACACTTCATATCTCCAGAAATGGCGCCTCACTATTCGAGGCAGTTTTATGTCATATACAGGGCAGTTAATTTTTTAGGAAGAGCGTTTAATTGCTCTGCGCGAAATACAGTCAACGTATTCTAAGGCCCGAGGAATGGGCAATTGATAGAACCGTGTGGAAAAAAAACCCAAAAGAAAAAAAACACAAAAAAAGCAAAAAAAAAAAAAAAAAAAAAGAAGCAGAAAAAAAAAGAACAAAAACAAAACAAACAAAAAACTTATAAGAAACAACTAAACAAAAAATGTGAATATCAACGTACAACGAACGCAATTCCCTAACCACTAGGCATAAAATAAGCCTAGACGTGTTGACATGCCATTAAAATCAACCAATCAATCTTAAGAAACTACTACACAAAAATGTAAATATAAACGTACAATGAACGCGATTCCCTAACCACTAGGCATAAAATAACCCTAGACGGGTTCACATGCCGTTAAAATCAATCAATTAATCAATCAAACAGTTAATTATTTTCCACCGTCACAGTCTATGTATTTACGCTAGCAACGTACAAGAACCTGCATGTCCTACAATAAAAATCTGCACTGAAACAACCCACTTTTTCAGAAAGAGCGTTGATAACAGGGCCGTTTTCAGGAAAATGTTCTTCGTTTTGTCAAAAGTTTAGCTTGTTTGCGTTTTATGGCGTTACATCTAGCCTACCGAAAGAAGTTTTGAACCTTATTCACTTGTCTCCCTTCCAGTTGTTGGCTTTAAACAAACTCTTCATTCACACCCAGGTATCATTCGCTTACATTATCATACGACTAGTAACCATAAAACGTTTTCCTCTGTGTTTTTTTTTTTGAGTGAGTATATAGGTTTTTATTGGGTGGAGTTTCTTGTCTCATTCAACCCTGGTTCTCAATTTAGAATTTTCCTTCTCCTTGATTGTTTAACTTACTAAATCTACACCGCCCTGTCTATCCAATTATTTTACTGGTAGTTCGTGAAGATGGTTGGAGAAGGATCTTATATCCTTAAAGCATTTTTATAAAAGAAAAGGCAGATAGCCTCGTTCAGGATTTGAACTCGATTCGTCGAGTTCATTTCAAATGAAAGTCACCTTACCGTCTCTTTTGCCTCTTAAGATAAGTACTTACATTCCTTGATTGTTGCTATATGATTGCTATTTAGCGTGAAACTATCACAATTATCATATCACATTTACCACCCCCTCCGCTCGGGCAGGATATGACACAAGGTCAATTTTTAAGCGGAGTTTAACAGGTTTGCATTCAGAGTTTTCCTTCTACTAGACTTGTTGCTTCACCAAGGCTGAAGAAACCAGTCTGTCCTACTATTTGCCCATAGCTGGAGGGAGAATATTTGGATTCATACCTTTCCTAAAGGTATTAGTGCTATGTGAAATGCAATCACTCTTGTCCAGGATTTGAACTCGTCTCACCGTGTCCATTTCCTACGACGATAACCATTACACCACGGGCACCTCAAACTATCACAATTATAGCCATTTGTGATTTAATAAGATCTTATTTTACTCATAAAACCATTGGCATATACAGAGTACTATTACTAAAAAAGTTCTTTCGAAGGATCCAAGAATACGTAGGCTGCATTCCCTGGTGATGGGTAAGCCGACTCCGAAAGAGGATGTCCTTGGTATGACACTAAAGTATATTTTGGTTTAGTTTGGTTTGGTTTTATGACTTATTAACCATTTTAGGTTATTTAATGCCAAATCCTATTTCTATCTATCTATCTATCTATAATCTGTACGCGAACAGCTTGTAGGCCACATTAATTTAATCTAGCCAGACGTCATTTATTTACCCGCAGTAAAATGGTTTCAAATGTTTTTTTTATCAAACACTAATAATTCTATTTAATATCAATAATGTATTTGCATGAAATTAAAAGGTTTCAAGAACTGCAATTTATTGTTTGCACAGAGTTACATGGTTTCAGCTGTTGCTATTATCTCTTAAAATTCTATTCACTATTAATCATTTGTTTGCGCACAGCTAAATGGTCTCAGGAAATATTCATTTCTATTTAGCACAGAGATTGGGCCCGAACAGATACTACCACCTTGTGTCAGAGTTGACCTGAGAGTAATGGTAATGAATTACTAATCCACATTAACCAAGATCCGAAACTGGAGCCTTACCGTTAAAGGCAGTTTAATGTAACACACACGCACCCTCCCTGATCTCTGAGTTCACGAACTCGTTGAATTAGTGAGAGCTGTGCACAGGTGATCCTATTTACCCAACCCCTCCGCTCGGGTAGGATATGATACAAGGTCAATTTTTTTAAAGCGAAGTTTAAGTGGTTTGAATTCAGAGTTTTCCTTCTCCTAGACTAGTAGCCTCATCAAGACTGAAGAACCTAGTCTGCCCTACTATTTACCCATAGCTGGAGGGAGAATAATTGGATTCATACCTTTCCCAAGGGAATTAGTGCTAAGTGAAAATGCAATCATTCTCGTCCAGGATTTGAACTCGAGTCGTCGTGTCCATTTCCTACGACGATAACCATTACACCACGGGCACAAGTGCATAAGTGATAGAGTATATTTTTGTTAATATCTATTTGCGCATCTCACCCGTGTACTTAGGTTAACAATTTAATGGCATTAACCTGAAGACAACGCAGTGAAATTAAGTTAATGAACGTCCAGGTGCAGCAAATGTGTATATAGCTTTGAAGTAAATTTGGGAATATGTTCATAAAAATAACTTTATTGCTTTTCAGAAGTCTTTCTGCGCAGTTGCCAATTTATTAGGGGAGATATACACAAATGGGAAAAAAGAGCCTGTAATATATATATATATATATATATATATATATATATATATATATAATCTCTATATCTCCCCCCACGAATATCCTAGATATGACACAAAACAATCTGATAGTGAGGCCCCGGTAATGCTGGAGCTTTAGGGAATACGGAGTACCCCTTCTTTGCCATTAGTCCCAGGTCCACCTTTTCCCGTAGTGGTAGCACCTGATAAGGGCCTATCTGTGGGTCAAATAAAACGATTTTGCATATAAACTGTGTGCAAACAAATGACTTATGCTGAAATGAATTGTTTAAAAATAGAACTCTTTGATCATTTAACTGAGAGTAAAGAAATGACTAATGTTTAATTGAACTGTTAGTTGTACATAACAATATGTGGAACCATTTAACTTTGCAGACTTATGCTAAATTGAATTGATAGGAATAGAACTGTTTGACCATTTACTTGAGAGTAAAGAAACGACTAATATTTAATTGAATTTTTAGTTGTACATATCAAGACTTGGAACTATTTAACTTTGCTGACTTATGCTAAATTGAATTGTTAGAAATAGGACTGTTTCTCATTTATGTGTTTAAACAAATGACTTATGTTGAAATGAATTTTTTAGTGATAAATAACAATACTTGGAACGATTTAACCGTGCGCAAACGAATGAGTAATGTTGACTAGTATGATTAATGTTAAATAGTAATATTTGTAATCATTTGATTGTGTAGAAACAAATGATTAATATTGAATAGAATAATGAGAGTTAGTTAGCAATTATTGAAACCATTTAACAACTTAGAAATAATAGCAATACTAGTCTGCAAATAGTTTAGTTCTAACTCATTTACAAAATAAAATTACCGACAAACTTATTAAAATATGTATATTTATTAAAATGTGTGCAAACAAAAGACTGAAGTTAATTGTGACTATTATGTAGGAATACTTGAAACCATTTAACTGTTTGCTAAAAAGGAATTCAGGTTTGTTTAAAAATGTTAGCAAAAAAATGTGTTTACAAATTATATATATTCAATATAGATATATAAAGAGGACTTGGTATTAAATAACCTACCGCAAAACCAAATTTTATGTATTTATTATATATGTATAAAGAGGATTTGGCATTAAATAACCTACAATAGTTGATATGCCTTAAAACCAACCCAAACAAAACCAATACTTATAGTTCTATAAAGAACAGTAAACATAAGTCAGAAAAATACCAAGCAAGACATTTAATATGAAGATATCATTATCATCATCATTAAAGCGTTTTGACAAGATGTATTCCTCTCCCTCACCGTCAGTCGTTATCGTCCATCTATATTGCTACATCCTTTAGACATGGTCAATTGATTGTTTGTGTTTTATGGCATATCAACTTTTGTAGATTGATCAACGCTAAAACTATTTTTATACAAATAATGAGTTCTATTTCAAACAATTCAGTTTAGAATACAAAAACAGTTTCATTTCAAACAATTCAGTTTAACATAAGCACGCAGTTTAAATGTAAGTATACAATGTAATTGTCAAAAACATCTTTATTTCAAGTTATTCAGTTTAGTCAAACCGTTCTAATTCAAACAATTCAGTTTAGCATCAGTACGCTGTTTAGTTCTATTTGACCCATAGATAGGGCCCGGTCAGTTGCTACCACTCCCGGTCAGATTGGACCTGGGAACAATGGTAATGAAGGGGTGCTCTGCATTCCCCAAAGCTCCAGCATTACTAGAACCTCACCATCATATTGTTTAATGTCATGTCCAGGACACTCATTGAGGGGAGGGTCTTAACTCTCTGCAGAGAAGCAATCAGTGTATTCTCCAACCCCAGCCGACTGGGAACGTCCTTCAGACAGATTCCATTGCATAAACAAGGCTGATGAACGTAAGTTTTGCTAGTTGATCAACACGGGTGTGTTTATGTGCTGGAGTGCAAAGGATAATCGCACTTATGCATTCATCCTTACTTTTCCAGCTGGGTCCTGCATGTTTAGTTTGTCTTTCTTATGTGGTCCGGGAGATGGGAGGTAAGTGGTCGTTCAACAGCTGTCCTCTTTGTAGCTGCTTCCGGATGTGTTAAAAACAGCCCACATCATCCTTCTATAGTACCCATCTTTTTCTTTGTTAGAGTGTAAGTGGTGCAGCCATGCAATTGTACTGATATGGTCATAACTTGGAAGAATGTAAACCCATTAATGGGCTTATTCTATCTTATTATTTAAGATGAGGAGGCTTTAGCATGTTTTTTTTAAAAACAAAGCAATTGCTTTAGCCATGCATTCTGCCTGTTTTTACACTGTAAAATTCTTAATTACCACCCTCAGCGTTATTCGTTAGAAAATATTTTGCCAGACAGATTTCGTTTTATTCTTCTCCAAATATTTTAATTGGATTCATACATGAACTGTATCCAAGCCTGAATATCACTTGTAATGAGTTTATAGAAATCATTTTTTGTCAATTTAAGAGTATGAAGAGACACACTCCTATGTCGAAAAAATATCTACTCCATTTGCCGAAAAGAACAGCTTATCCGTAGTTGGTAGAAGTCCTTTCACAAGAATATAAATGTTTTCTTTAGAATTAATATGCTTGTCGCGTCGAATTAGTTCACCAACATCAGAAGATGAGAAAACACTTCACACCATTATTCGACCATTTTCATATTTAAATATTGTCTTCAGACATTCCCGAAATAATTTTTCACCTGATCTTCTTAGTAAACATTCCGAAACATCACTACAAAGACCAAAACTTGACTCATCTTTTCATATGATGCTCTCAAACCACTTTGTATCAAGATTACAATATTCTGATGCTCAAAGTAACTTTTACATTCTTTTTGATTAGAAAGTCTTTTACGTAATTCCATTTCATTTTAGTCTTCTTTTGACAGTTCTTCTTCTTCTTCTTCTTCTTCTTCTTCTTCTTCTTCTTCTTCTTCTTCTTCTTCTTCTTCTACGAGAGAGAGAGAGAGAGAGAGAGAGAGAGAGCTTACGTAATTCCATTTCATTTTAGTCTTCTTTTAACAGTTCTTCTTCTTCTTCTTCTTCTTCTTCTTCTTCTTCTTCTTCTTCTTCTACGAGAGAGAGAGAGAGAGAGAGGGAGAGAGAGAGAGAGAGAGAGAGAGAGAGAGAGTTCTCCCTCTCTATAATTTTGAACACTTTAGCCAAGTTTCTCAGAATTTTCTTTGTTTCTGAGAACAGTACATTTTATTCGTTAGTCTTCTTTTTTGTAATAGCTTTTAGACAACTAGAAGCCATTTTACTCGTGGTAGAATCTGCTTTTTTAAGTGCTGGACAATTTTCTTCACTGTGGACAAGGATTTCTGTACCTTTTTCACTCTCTAAAATATCAAAAATCTCTTTATATTGCTCCCTATTCCTAAAGCTCATTTTTTAAAATGTCTTCATTAAGTTGAGGACATTTTTTTCTCTTCGGTAACATTTTCAATTTAAACCGTAGGTACTTTATCATTATTAGGTTTTGAAAAAAAATCAATAAAAAATCTCAAGTATTATTTACTAAAGGATGATTGTAAAAAAAACAACCACCGCAAAAAGTTACCACCAAAAACAACAAAAATCCCAACAAAACCAACAGAAAAATCCCAACAAAAAATAAAACCAAAAATGAAATCAAATATAAACGAAAGAAAACCTCCACACATTTTTGTTTGTCTACCTATGAATGATGTTTAGAGATAACCTGAGTTATTATCTTCTTCACGGCACAACAGATTTTGTTTAAAATGTATCGATCTGAATACATATATACACTGGAATAGTTTATACACATACTGCAAGAAACGAAAATACAAAAGGTCTCTCTCTCTCTCTCTCTCTCTCTCTCTCTCTCTCTCTCTCAAAATCACAAATATGCACATACACATAAACAAGCAAAAACCAAACCTAACAAACAAACAAACAAACAAACAAACACAAATAACAGAAAGCGAAATCTAAAACAAACAAAAAAACAGCTGCGTTGCCAACAATGTCTTCCAAAGATTATGACGCTGTAAGAATTTCTGACTTTCGGTGCATATATTTAGGTGCAGTAATACATATGCACATATTTGTAAGCAAGTTCTTATGAGTATATATGCAATTAAACATCGCATATATGTATGCATTCTATTATAGGAGTGAATAGTATACATAAATGAGTGTATGTGTATATAAATGAGTATATTTACTGCAGTACAACAAAGGTTTGATGAATGAGTTAGGAAGGTTGGCAGATTTTAAGAGTAAATGAAAAAGAAAGTGAAGGGTTTTTTTCTTTTTTAAAAGTCCATTATAAATGTACCATAGGACCAAAGTGTTGTGTTTTAAAGAAAGGAGTCCGCAGAAAAAGAAATACTCAAACTCGAAATTTAAGGGAAAAAAAAGTAGTCGTTTTTTATTCACTTGCACTACAATAGTTGCAAATCGAAAAGTTCGTTTCATTATGTTCTTCCTTTCCCTTCTTCTTGGTGGCGACGGCGGGTGCCGGTGATAGCCGGCTGTTGACACGCTCCTGACAGTTGGGTCGTAACAGGCTGAGTAGGACGGGTAAGGGTCTCCTGAACCTTTGACGCACCTGTTTTGAAACCTGCCTTCAACTCTGCAAAATCTCCTGACTTGTTTTCTTATATAGAGATTTTGAAGAAAAAATCGAAGATCCCAGAATGTTCGATGTCACCAGTGAAACTGTCGTAAAACACGTGATAATTCATGTGTGATTATATTAAAATCACGTCTGAACCCTGTAGGTCATTCTGCCCGCACGCGCTAGGTTCGTGACATTTTCACTGATTGACGACAGCCGATGCTCTCGCGCGTTCTCAACGACAGCGCCCGTCCGTTATATTACATAAACTGAGGTCTTTAGTTTTAGTACAGTCAAAGATTAGTAACTAAGGTTATCCTTTTTTGAAGGCCTTTGGTTCTAGCGGGAACATGAGAGAAAAGCAGTTTTCTTTTTCGGAAGTCAAGGCTTCAGATATTGAAGGTACTATTTACCAACCCCTCCGCTCGGGCAGGATATGACACAAGGTCAATTTTTAAGCGGAGTTTAACAGGTTTTGAATTCAGAGTTTTCCTTCTCCTAGACTAGTTGTCTCACCAAGGCTGAAGAACCTAGTCCGTCCTACTATTTACCCATAGCTGGAGGGAGAATAAGGGGGTTCATACCTTTCCCAAGGGTATTTGCCCGAAAGTGAACGTAATAGCGCGACTGGAGTACGAACTCGCGTACTACGATTCCGCAGTTCATCGCTTTAACCATTACACCACGAGGACAGATATTGAAGGTATCAACAAGGAGTTTAACAGAGGGGTTGTGGCACTTAGCAGAGGAAGTAAGAACGAGGCTTGGGTAGTGAGCAGCAATTAAATATTGAATGTAGAATACACCGACTGCATCACTGCAGAAGCATAAGACATCCCACCCATTAACGTGTCTCATGGATATATACTCTAAACGATCAAATGATGAGGCACCAGTACTGTAGCTCTGGGTAATCTTCACTACCACTTTATGGTCATTACTCCCGGGCCCACTCTGAACCGAAGGGGTTGTAACTGTCAGTGTTCCATCTATGTGTCAAATAGAACTTTTTAACTATTTAACTGTGTGTAAACAAATAACTGTTAAACTGAAATTAATTAAGAGCACTGTTTGAAATTCTTTAATTGTGTGCCCAAATCGAATTATTGGTGCTACATAGTAATACTTGGAACCATTTAACTGAGTTCAAAAACTGAATTATTGGTATAATATATTATATGGAGGTGCCCGTGGTGTAATGGTTATCGTCGTAGGAAATTGACACGGCGACACGAGTTCAAATCCTGGACGAGACTGATTACATTTCACATCGCACTAATACTCTTGGGAAAGGAATGAATCCAAATATTCTCCCTCCAGCTATGAGTAAATAGTAGGACAGACTGAGTTCTTCAGCCTTGGTGGGGCAACTAGTCTAGGAGAAGGAAAACTCTGAAGTCAAACCTGTTAAACTCTGCTTAAAAATTGACCTTGTGTCATATCCTGCCCGAGTAGAGGGATCGGTAAATATGATAATATATTAATATTTTAAACGTTTGACTGTGTGCTAATGAATGAATGGTGTTGAATAGAATTGATTGTGTTAAATAGCAATACTTGCAACGACTTCACTGCATTCAAACGAATGTTTAGTACTTAATAGAATTATTACTGTTTGATAGCGATGATTGCAATTAATTTTTTAATTAATTTTTTTGTTTGCAAACAGTTAACTGAGAGCAAACAATAGCAATAATTAATTATATGGAAACAAATTAGCTTTAAATTTGTCGACAATTTTATTCTTAAATATTGTCCACTTACCTATCATTTGTATATTCATTTACCGCAATGAAAAAAATGACTGGAGCTTAATGGAAATGCGAGATTTACATAGCAATGCTTGAAAACATTTAAATGATCTCTAACCTGTTTTAAAATGTTATTAACAAAATATGCATTTACAAATCTGATATATATATATATATATATATATATATATATATATATGTTTAAAAAGGGTTTAACACAATAAGAGTTGATATGCCAAAAAACCCAACCAAGCAATCAACCTGTATATATATATATACATATATATATATATATATATATATATATATATATTTACTGCAGTAGGTACATCGAGAGAAAAATTCTCAAAATCAATAGATTAGTAAATGATTTCAAATTTGCAGACATTCATTTTAAGATATATCTATAAATAATAAGTTGACAGATCGTTGTCAAGGGTAACCCGAAAGATCCCTTTTAAATAGCTATTACACTGAAGTATAGGAGAGGGTGCAATACTTCAGTATATATAAATATATTGCATAATTCCATATATATATATATATATATATATATATATATATATAACTGTGACTTTGGTTAATTGTGAGTTGGTTCCGAGCGAGATTTACTGGTCGACCACGAGACGGTAGAAAGTGAATTACCATATATGAATAAAATAATCGATGCAAGCAGAGAGAGAGAGAGAGAGAGAGAGAGAGAGATAGAGAGAGAGAGAGAGAGAGAGAGAGAGAGAGAGACGCTATAAAGGAGGAACGAATGGAAAGGTCTAGGACGGGATAGCAGGGAACGCCTGGGTTTAAAATAGAAATGTATCAGTGACAAATTGGCGACGGATTCTGATTGGCCGGAATAAATTCAAACAGGGAAGCCGTTGTGAGGGGTGGGCTGTGGGGTTGAAAAGAGGAAAAACTCCACGAAGGGGTCACAAACCCACCGCGAAGCTGTGAAGACTGAACCAGCCAACAATTACATGCGTAAATTACAACAGAAAACGTGAAAAGTAGTATCAAGTTCTGTGTCTGCTTTCTCTCTCTCTCTCTCACTCTCTCTCTCTCTCTCCCCTTACGGCGTCTTATTTCTCTCTGTCAATCCAAAGCGGTCAATTTATTTTTTACATGCTATTTCTTTCTTCTCGACTGCTACTAAGAGGTGTAGTTGCGAATAAACTTTTGTACTTTCGAACCAAGACGGTGTTCTGTGTGTTCATCACTTCTATTTTACATTACAGTGAAAAAGGGACTATAAGAATTGAAAATCAGAAGAAGAATCCAGGCCATCCAGACTACAACATTGTGAAGGTCGTGCAGAAGAATACTGAGAAGGGACCAGGAAAGCTGAGAAGACTTGCTCTCTTTCACTGAAAGATCACAAGCAAACTCTAGAGTGAAATACTTGAAAGGTGTAATAATAATAATAATAATAATAATAATAATAATAATGCCATCAAAAAGATCAAAGAAAGATCAATAATAGCAGATAGTAATGGTATTGGTAGCATAATGAAAAACAAAAAAATCCAAGATAGAAATAGGAAGGAAAATATCTTCATGGCTATTTCAAGCTACAAAATGGCTAAATTACAAACGAGAATACATGGCTACGAAAGGGAGACCTCAAGAGGTAAACTGAATTACTTTTAAAACAGCAGAAAATAAAGCCATAAGGACTAATGATAAAAATTGAAAATATGAGAGAGCATAGCAGGTGTAGGTTATTTTAAAAAGAAACGACACAACTTTGGTATAGCCATAATGATATCAATCACAATAGGAATACAAATACATATACAAATACAGGCGGACTCTTTCGTTTCAGATATGAACGGGGTTATTAATTTCTGGCTTCGGTCCATGGCAAAATGAGGAGAGAGACACAATTCTTAAAAGCCTATGCTAACCATACTATGCAGAGACCTCATCCCAACGCGCGGTGCATATTGTGATATTGAAGATCTCAATTCATCTCTGCCGGTCGAGATCCGAAAAACTAAACCGAACGCCTCAACGATAGAAAATTCAACGGCTGTCTTTTCAAAATCCTGAAATTCTCAGGACCATCTCTGCTAGGCATGACGTCATCCACAATCCAGTCCCATTTTCTGTCTGGGGTTTATCATGACAGATGATGATTGACAGTATTTCCGCGCGGGCGTAAGACTGTAACATTTGACCATGTACCTGGACTAAGAGACCCGAGTAGTTCAAAGCCTTACCGAAATAAATAATAAAATATGATTAACGAAAAATGATTGATATAAAAAATCATCACCTTAATTGTATAATATCAACCACATGATAAGTGGATGTAGCAAACTAACACAAATGGAGT
This sequence comes from Sepioteuthis lessoniana, assembly GCA_963585895.1. NCBI lineage: Eukaryota > Metazoa > Mollusca > Cephalopoda > Myopsida > Loliginidae > Sepioteuthis > Sepioteuthis lessoniana. The sequence continues at coordinate 28,890 of CAUZXS010002683.1, forward strand.
ATAATACTAAGTATATATGAGTGGGAAAGGTGATCCACTTGGAATTATGCAAGTAATTAAAATTTGTCAATACTACCAAAATAGTATTTGCACAAACCAGAATCCGCGCATGAGAATAAGACGCATAAAATTCTCTGGGATTTTGAGATACAATCAGATCATGTAATCCCGGCCAGAAGACCCGGACTAATGTTGATTAAAAAGAATAAAATCCTTGTCATTTAGCGCATTATGCCATCTTGGCGAATGACAGAGGGAAAATTAAAAATAAATTGAAATGAAAAAATACTTGGATATTCCCAGAGATCTAAAAAGGAAAAAACTAAAGGAATACGAAAGTGTCTGTGATGACAGCTGTTGTTGGTACACTTGGCACGGTCGTTAAAGAAATCAGAGGAAGAATGGAGACTATCAAGGCATTGGTTAGATCGGCTGGAAAAGAGTCCTGGAAAGCTGAGGAGACTTGCTGTCACTTTGGCTCCAGTGAAAGACCAAAAGCTAACGTTAATGTAAAAAAAAAAAATCTCGCTGGGAGGGAAATAATGATACAGTTAATGTATAAGTGCAATAACTGCTTTCATGGTGGGAAATGGACACGGTGACACGAGTTCAAATCCTGGATGAGAAAGTTTGAATTTCACATTGCACGCACACATACACACACGCACACATACACACATACACACACAATTGTGCCCAGTCAATTAATCTCGGCAGAGAGGTAAGACTACCAACGAATGTCCAGGATATGACACTAAACAATCTAATTGTGAAGGGAATGTAGAGTACCAATTTATAACAATCGCTCCCTGGTCCATTCTAGCCCGAAGAGGTAGAACATGATAGGGTCCTATCTATGAGTCAAAAAGCAGTGTTTGACATTTGAACTATGTACTTATGCTGAACTGGATTGTTTAAAAAGAACGATTTTCACATTTAACTGTGAGTAAACAAAAACTTCGTTTACCTATGCTAAACTAAATTGTTTCAAATAGCTGAAATAGAATAGTTTTGAAATGTAAAATAATGACTGATGTTTAATTGGATTGTTTCTGGTACATTGCAATACTTGGAACCATTTCCCTTTGTTTACGTGCTAAGGTGAATTATT
>CAUZXS010002683.1:35000-65000 GCA_963585895.1 Sepioteuthis lessoniana
AAAAATGTCTAGAAACTTATCGTATGCTCCTCGTATATATAATTAGCGACTTTGGTTGATTGTGAGTTGTTTCCTGGCGAGATTTACTGGTTGACCATGGGACGGTAGAAAGGAAAGAAGAGAAATATATATGAGAAGAATAATTTATTAACATTAATGTGACCAATAGATGTGAGCCAGACCATCATTATTATTCTGGGTTAAAGTAATAGTAATGAACAGGTACTCAGCATTTTCTAATTTCGGAGCCTCACCACCACATATGCAGTTTAGTGTCATACCCAGGACATCTCTTTTTGGTAGGTTGTCTTACCATTTTGCAATGGATACAGTCTGCGTATTCTAAGCTCCGTTCATTGGATGGTTATGTTTAGGTAGGAGTGAAAGTGTTTAATTTTTATTTCATAGTTATATCGATGGAGTGATTGATCTTAACAGTACGTCAAATCATCTAGAATTATGTTAGGCCAAGAGGCTAGGGAATTACGTTCATTGTACATTTCTATTTCTATATTTTTGTTTAAAATGTTTCTTTTTTGCAGATGGTTCTATCGAAAAGGAATGATTTTTAAACTACGAGGATCATTAAATAAGTTTCCAGACTTTTTTCGTATGGGCACTTTTATTGTTAGTACTCACATGAAACTCTGGTCCCCTTCGAAGTAATCTCCTCCAGCTGCAATGGAATTGTTGTATCGTTCCAACAACTTCTGGAAGGCCGCATGGAAGTCCTCTTGTGTGAGCGTATAAAAGACCTTCGTTACAGCCTCTTTCATCTCAGTTGTCTCATAACGATAGCCTTTGAGCTTAGGAAATAACTAAAAGTCTCGGGGAGCAAGGTCTGGACTATAGGGAGTCTGAGGAACGGTCTTGATGCCCATCTTGGTCAAATAGTCTGTGACAAGGATGGAGTTGTGGACTGGTGCATTGTCCTGGTGGAAATGCCACAGACCCGATTTGAAGAGTGCTGGCCGCTTCTGACCGAATCTTTTCCTGAACTCCCTTAACACCTCACCATAGTAACCCTAAGCCTTACCCTTTGGCCAATCAACTCTGATGTATTGACTTCCTTACTCCTCCCACCCCTCTCATCATCCCTCACAGACTCCCTGCCTTCCTTGTTTCTCTTCTGCCACTCAAAACCTGATGCTCGATTCATGCAACATGGTCGAAAATCAGTCTGAAGCATTCCATGTGTTTCTGTGGTATTTGTTCCAAGTTTAAAACAGAATTTTATGGCATATCGTTCTTCTAAAGTGTCCTCACGTCCAGATTGCGTTTTTGAAATTCATCAGCTGTGCCAATCCGGCTTTAGTAGGGTGTATTCCAATTGCTGCTGTAGCTGTTCATTTGAACCTAAAATCATAAAAATTGATCAGTCATATCATGAGATATATAGCAATAACATACCGAATATTCAAGATTCTGAAAAAAAATTGAAAGCACCACGTAATCTATTTGATCCATAAATGAGACTTTAACAGGTACTACACTCTAGGTCTGAGGAGACCTGGCAGTCATGGTAATGAAGTGGTGCACCATACTCTCCAGATTTTCAGAATTGGATAGTATCCAGGACGCTATTATTTTTTTCGTGGAATTGTTTTCTTGCTCCACACCAGTGGTTACCTATAGCGTTTTGCAGGACGACCAGCTCGAACATACATACAGCAGCTATGTGAGGATACGGGATGTAGCCCTGAAGACCTGCCAAGGGCAAGGAACGATAGGGAGAAGTGGCGAGAGAGGGTCAGGGATATCCGTGCCTGTGGCACGACATGATGATGATGATGATGATGATGATATTCGAATAAATAAACATGACTTTCAGTCCGACATAAACCCCACAAGATAATCATTCAGTTTAAATTCATCCCCACAAATACTTTTTTTTATATTTTCTGAGAATTTGGAGAAAGCCTTTTACGGAAAAGACTGTTTGGAAATGTTTGAAAGGGATTTTCATCCTGATGTATTATAAAATCATAATGAGTTACCATTTAACACTGTCTAAAATCCTACGGTTTAGGATTAAATGCTTTCGAACGTCTATTTCTTCCTTTTTCTTCTGGGTATAGTGTGTATCGATAGCCATTATAGAAGAAACCATCGCGTGGAACGAGTTTGACCACACGATGAATTCTTTCTGACAGGAACCAAATATTAGCAAGTCAAAACGGACCTCCCTCCTATTTCCCGCCATAAATCTACAAAGCATAAATTGACCAATCAGCAGGAGAGGGAAACGATGCAGTCATAGATTTGAGAGAGGGGAAAAAAAAGAAGCAAAAACAAATAAAATAAAATAAAATAAAAAATAAAAGTGATGAATGATAAATTAGATAAAAGAACTCGATGTATACGTCCAAATCTGAGCCAAAATAAACAAAGTCGAAGAAAGAGAAAGACGTTGAAAAATAAGATATATATATATATATATATATATATATATATATATATATACATATATATATATATATATATATAGAGAGAGAGAGAGAGAGAGAGTGTGTGTCGGTGATAAAGGTGCAGAAAGATGGTGGAAGGAATAAAAAATAGAACTTCTTTTGCGACTAGATCCAGAAATATATTCGTACAAATAAACGGAAAAAGCCGGCAGTAAATACTGGCATCGAATCAAATCAGCCGTCTTGCTTTTAGAGTGATATCATTTTGTTTTTTGACAGCCAGGATTTTACAAGTAGGTATCGAGACAACAATATGGATTTCGTTCATCAGAAAAAAAAAGTTTCTTAGATGGTTACCAAATTGGCCTTGGAAAGTACGAGCGGCGTCCCGAAAATAAAGATTCTTATTTATTTCCACGGAAACTAAAACAGATACAACGATCACACTAACAGTTTGGGATAAATCGAGTTTTCACTAGACTAAAACTATTTTTCACATTGGCAAGCAATGCATTTTCGCGAGCAACGAATAAAAACTTGCATCCCATGATCGAAAGTCACAAGAGAAGTATGTCTCCGATTTTATTTCAGTAATTATTTGTCACTCATTTTGGAATATGAAATTTTGGGAAAAAGATTATCGCTTGCCAAGTCGGCTGGGGCCGTAGAATACTCCGACAGCAACTTTGCAAAGGGGTAAGACCACCTACCACCCCAATGAGTGTCCTGTAATGACTCTAAACAATCTAATGGTGAGGTTCCAGTGATGCTGGAGCTTTGGGGAATTCGGAATACCCCTTCATTGCTATTGCTCCCAGGTCCACTCTGGCCCTGTTAGTAGGGCCCTATCAATGGGTTAAATAGAACTAACTGTATGCTAAGCTTAATAGTTTGAATTAGAACTGTTTGACTAAACTAAATAGCTTGAAATAGAAATGTTTTTGACAATTAAACCGTACTTACATTTAAACTTCGCGCTTATGCTAAACTGAATTGTTTGAAATGGAACTGTTTTTGACATTGAAAATGTACTTACGCTAAACTGATTGGTTTAATATAGAACTGCTTTGACATTTAACTGTATGCAAACAAAACCTGTACTTATAGTAAACTGAATTGTTTGAATTAGAACTGTTTGACTAAAAGATAAACTGTTTACTTAAATTTAAACTTCGTGTATATGTTAAACTGAATTATTTGAAATGGGACTGTTTTTTGACATTGAAACTGTGCTTACACTAAACCGAATTGTTTAATATAGAACAATTTCGACATTTAACTGTGTGTAAAGAAAATCTGTACTTATGCTAAACTGAATGAGCTGAATTAGAACTGCTTGATTAACTGAATAGCTTGAAAGAGAAATGTTTTTCACAATTAAACTGTTCTAACATTTAAACTGCATACTTATGCTAAACGGAATTGTTTGAAATAGAACTATTTTCTTAAAATGGATTTGGCGTTAAATAACCTACAAAGGTTGATATGCCATAAAACCCAAACAACCAAACAACAAAAGATTATCGCGTATAATACGCTCTGAACCTTCAGAATTGGTGCCAGCTAAATTCAACGTAAATATATTCAAATTTTTATTGATTGGTACTCATTAAAAATAAGAATCTATCTAGTTTAGTTTTAAAAACATGAAATTTACACAAGATTTTCTGTAAACACACGTATGTTTTTACACAAAAATGCTACAAGCTTACGGCAAAAATAAGTTAATTTAGTAAAAAGAAAACTATGAACAAAAACACATTTTACTAGATATTTATCTGCATCACATTAATTTGAACTATTGACATAACTTACTTTCGATCATCCATTTCCAAATATGAGAAGGCATGTGACTGAAAAAAATAATTATATAGATCTTGTGTATCATACGTACCTCAAATTTTTGATCTGAGCAATCAGGAAAAATGGTGCGTCGTATTTGTTATGTTATACAGCAATATCAGTGGTCGATATTGATGGTTTGGTAGTAGAGGCTGAACCGTCATACAAATAACCTATAATTTTCTCCTTTTTACAGACGCTAGTCTGAATGAATGGAGTCTGAGTTAAAAGTAATGGTATCACTGAATTCCTCCTTGTAAAAAAAATTGCATCCAAAGACATTCATCGATGCTTTATAAACGATAACAGAACCAATGAACGATGCCCAGAATAGGCAGATAAAATATACGTGGAGAATATTTTTCGGTCAACGGTGACGTGAAAAATTGAGTTGACTTCACTTAGGGTATTTTATGAAACGTGGGCATTCAAGTTCATATTTTGGCGAAATAGCCAATTGTGGTGTCTTAGAAAACCAACTCTCTTCATTGGTGTTATTGAGTAACATGTTTAGAGCTGGGACTACAGAGCGTGACTCCTAGATTGATGTGATTGGTTATCGTGAAGAGTTTGGTTTGGTTTAGTTTAGTTTTATGGCATATCAACCATTGTAGGCTGTTTAATGCAAAATCAATTTTTCTATATAAAAAGTTCTTTTTCAAACAATTCAATTTAGCATAATTACTCAGTTTAAATATCAAAAACAGTTCTATTTCAAGCTATTTAGTTTAGTCAACAAAGTTAAATGGTTCAAAGTATTGCTATGTATCGGTAACAATTCAATTAAACATCAGTCATTTATTTATACATAATTGAATACGAAAATAGTTCTTTTTCAAACGATTCAGTTTAGCATAAGTACGGTGTTTAAATGTGAAAACAGTTCTATTTTAAACAATTAATTTTAGCAGAAGCACACAATTTAGTTCTATTTGACCCATAGATTGGATCCTATCGGGTACTTTACATTTCCCAGAATTCCATTACTGGAGCCTCATCATCAGATTTTTAATGTTATATCCAAGACACTCATTGGGGGGAGGTCTTACCTCTCTGCAGAGATGCAGTCGGTGTATTCTGCAACCCTAGCCGACTGGGTCAGTTCTGAGGAGAAAAAAAGATACCAAATCTTTGTATAAAACTGCTATCATTGCTTTCGGAGGCCAGCTGCTTGGATTGATAGATTGATTGATAAATTTCAACGGCATATCAATCTATTATCTGTCTGAATTTTTGTGATGAGGCTTGATGTAGAATTTCTTGCGTGTGATTTTTCTAACTGTTTTTCTTTATTGTTGTTAGGTGTAACACAACGTTTCAGCCGCTTTATCCTCCGGCCGTCCTTAGGTTTCCCTTGTTTATCAAATGTTTCAAACTGGGAAAAAATGAAGTCATTCGAATTACATTTTCATATTCCTTGAACGTCTTGCTTGATCAATAGTCAAATTTTAAAAATGATTTCCCTGGTTGAATCATTTCTATGTCCAGGTAAAAAGATACCTCCCTTTGCTTTAAAATTGGAACTATCACTTTATGTAGTTTAGTGTTATATCGATTTTTTTGTAGGGAGGTCCTAACCTCTATGCATGGGATGCTGTCAGTGTATTCTAAGTCCTGCCGACAGGGCATTTGTCTAAAAGAGGAAATCTCTATTGACAGCAAATAACTATCCCAACTAGAACCTTGAACCAGAGTGATAACCTGAAAGACTCCTCTACTCGTTGACTCTGTCTCCAGTCTATGGCTTTCCAAGTCCCAGTCACATGGCCCTGTTTACATCTTTGCAAATATTTTTATGCGACTTGCAATGATCTTACTCTTTACTCGACAAGATCTGAGTAAGTTCCATGTTATTGCACACATCTGCTCTACGTAGGGAGATTTGGTTTTATGGGTGGGTTTTATGGCATTTCAACCCTTGTAGGTTATTCAACGAAAAATCATGTTTATATATATATATATATATATATATATATATATATATATATATATATATTCTATTGAACAATATAGATATCCTTTGTCAACACATTTTTGTAAATATCCTTTCGATTTGCCACATTGATTTTATGATTTCAGGCGGGAATTGGTTTATGAACCTCCCGTAATTGATTGGTTCCCGAGTACTTTCTGCCCGATCTTGGGCCATCATCAGGGGTGTGTATATTGCAAAAGCGATGTGACCTTTGCATGCACATTACCACTTTGTAAATGTGTATTATCTGTGCTGGTGTGTTGTTGCGTTTATTTTTAAATTCGGTTCTCTAAGTAGCAGCAGTAGCTAACGACATTTAAGTACATTAGTTCCGGAGTTGAAATTGATTCTATTGAGTATAAGTTGTTTCTTTCTGATATGCATTAACCAAGAAATGCGGATCAAATACACACACACACACACACACACACACACATATATATATATATATATATATATATTTATAATCATGAATTAACCGGTCCTTGTTTTTTTTCTTAAAGAAATATATACATATATATATTGTAAACGATTTTTTGTTGGCAATATTTTAAACGAACGGGAGCTTACATGTTTGCCTGCAGTATTATGATTTCAGGAATGGCGACCGAATACTTATACTTTTATTTGCACAGTTTCAAGTATTGCTATTTAACACTAGTAGTTTAGGATTATTCATTTGTTTGCACATAGTTTTATAGTTCGAAGTATTTCTATGAAATACTAACAAGTCAATTTAACATTAGTCATTTGTTTGCATGCATTTACATGCTTAAGCAGTTCTATTCCACTCATTGAGGGAACCCTAAAACGTTCTACGACTCCTGGTCAGAGTTGATTTGCGAGTAATGGCCATGAAGAGGAACTCGAAATTCCCCAAAGCTCCAGGCATCAGATGGTTGATTGTTATATCAGGATACTCGTTGGGGGTTGTCTTATTTTTCTGCAGGGATGCCATCGGCATGTTCAACAGCCTCAGCGTATTGGGCAGTATACATCATGACATCCGACCTTGAAAACATGGCAGTCATATTGTGGCATAGTCACTGACGACTGTTATGGATATTTGTTAGACGTGGATGAAGAAACAGAAAAACAGAACTCGTTTCAAATGTGTGGAACTCAGTAGATTTATTCTCTTCGTTTATTTTCTGAGGCTGTTGAAGTTGGTGGAAATGAATACCGGACATAAAACGTACGATGTTTTCCCTCTTCTAGTTAGATCATACTCTTTCAGTATCTTTGAAAGGTTCACTCGTTCTCCGCGCACATGAACACTTGTTTCCTCGTACCCCAGCCATTAGAAGAGAACTAATCGAGAATCCCATTCTTTTATTGGGGTCAGAGAACTTCCGCCAATTTCGGGTGATTTTTTCTTACCAGAACCATCTGTCACTTAGATGATCGATCGAATCTGGTGACCTCGGCAATCCTTATCTTCAGTCTTTCATTTGTAGATCAAACACATTTTGCAATAGCAAGAACCCTGGACAAAATGTTGGACTTGATTTATTCGTCTTTCTTTCGGTTGCTGACTTTGAAAAAATGTTGTCTATTTGCACCCTGGTACAATTCATTTACAACGTTACAATATTGCTACGCATATATCCGTTGTGGTTAATGTGAAAATAAATAGACACTTTTAATTTCGGAGCCACTCTCGCAGGAAAGACAAATTGCAGCCTTATTTCTATAATAGCCAATTGATTAAAAAATATATTCGTATTTTTTGGAACATCGACAATGGAGCAATTTTTAATTTTTACTTAAGGGACTATATTTAGGAAAATGGCTTCTCATCGGATCACGGAACATTCATTGCCAATAAATGATTGTTTACAATCTATAGCCAAAATCTCATAGCTATAAATATTTCATGCTTAAGAATTCGTTCACAATAATCTTGTCCAGAAATGTTAATAATAATAATAATAATAATCCATGCTTGCAGACAGCTCGTATTTCTTTGAGTCACTACCACCATCCGTCCCTATCGGCCATCGCACTATGTTGGTCCTCAAGACTGCATCATGTATCAACAATGAGCTGATAACTGAGATTTTTCCGTCTTCCAGCATTGGTGTGTCCATGTGTTGGAGTTCATGGGTGATTATTATTTAGAAGTTCGTCCATACTTTTCCAAACGTTTTCAACATGCCCAACTCCTCTTAATTGTATGGTTTGTAAGATACCAGGTAAGTGACCGGGAAACTCCTGTTTTGTTGAATGTCGCTCAGAGGATTTTTTAAACAGCACACAGCATCCTTGTACAGTTTTCATAAAGATTTATTCAACCGCTTTGTTTGAGACTAAGTGATGCAACTATACAGTAATATGGATACTGACGCATTGGCGAAGGAGTTCTTCGCCACGAACGAACAAAGAACTTGCAGAAAAATTATTTCAAACACGATAACCTTTATTTTAAATGCTAACCTGCATTCGTGTATTTTCAACAATAAAGCAAATATGTTACCAAAATTTTGCAGAAATTTCATCACCTAATTAAAAACATGAAAAATTTTATTTCAGTAATTATCTGACTTCGATATTTACAGAATTATTATAAATGATTTATACAAATTTTCTCAATTCTAAATTGCCTGTTAAAATAATGATGATTTGATAGATTATTTTTAAAACTTAATATCTTTTCTTTTAAAACTTTTGGTTGGTTTTATGGCATATCAACCTTTATAGGTTATTTAATGCCAAATCCATTTTTATACGTAAAACAGTTCTATCTGAAACAGTTCAGTTTAGCATAAGTACTGTTTTTGCATTACACACAGTTAAATGTCAAAACAGTCCTATTTCAAACAATTCAGTTAAGCATAAGTACGCAGTTCAAATGTCCAAAAGGTTCTATTTCAAACGGTTTAGCGCAAGTACGTAGTTTAAATGTCCAAAAGGTTCTATTTCAAACAGTTTAGCACAAGTACGTAGTTTAAATGTCCAAAAGGTTCTATTTCAAACGGTTTAGCGCAAGTACGTAGTTTAAATGTCCAAAAGGTTCTATTTCAAACAGTTTAGCACAAGTACGTAGTTTAAATGTCCAAAAGGTTCTATTTCAAACGGTTTAGCGCAAGTACGTAGTTTAAATGTCCAAAAGGTTCTATTTCAAACAGTTTAGCACAATTATGTAGTTTAAATGTCCAAAAGGTTCTATTTCAAACGGTTTAGCGCAAGTACGTAGTTTAAATGTCCAAAAGGTTCTATTTCAAACAGTTTAGCACAAGTACGTAGTTTAAATGTCCAAAAGGTTCTATTTCAAACAGTTTAGCACAAGTACGTAGTTTAAATGTCCAAAAGGTTCTATTTCAAACAGTTTAGCACAAGTACGTTGTGTAAATATCAAAAATTCTATTTCAAGCAATTCAATTAGATATAAGTACGCAATTTAATGTACCAACAGTTCTATTTCAAACAATTAACTTTAGCGTAAGCAAACAGTTCTTTTTCTATTTGACCCATAGATAGTGCCCTATCAGATTTTACCACTCCGGGTCAGAGTAGACCAGGGAGCGATTGTAATAATGGGGTATTCCGGATTCCTCAAATCTCCAGCATTACTGGAGCCTCACAATTACGTTGTTTAGTATCATATGCTGGACAGTCATTGGTAGAATCTTCCCCCTCGGCAGAGATGCAGTCGGTATATTCTATAGTCCTTAGGCCATTTATAACTTTTGAAATCGGCGATTATATTTGAGTAATTCTATCGATACGTTGCATTTTTTAAAAATCAAAATCATTTTTTTAAAGAATTTTTTTTCTTTAACATAAAGTCTGCATTATTTGAAATTGGTTCATATAAAAAATTATATTAATCTAGCAAAATAGAAGAAAATTGAGGCTATTCAAGATGGCGACAAATTAAACGGTGCTCCATGTTTACCAATGATCTGTAATCAATTTTTTGGTGAATAAGAAGTGCAAAAAATGCTAGAATGACGAAGCGTGTTTTAGTCAATAAGGCTTACAAATGTGTTAAATAGTATTCAAAATGAAGACAAACCCATAAAGGTAAACACAACCTGAAATGGTAGATTCTGTTAATGTGCTAATTTTGATTGCTGTAAGAGTTACAGTATAGGACGTTCTTAAACAGTTGGGAATTTATGTGAGGACATCACACAAAATTATGCCGGATGATGGAGCCTTTTTTTACGGTAGTTGATGTTGGGTTCCCGAAATGTTACTATAAGAACTCAAACATCGTCCAGTTGTCTCAACTGTACCTCACTAGCTTTGCCAAAGATGTGGACGACATATCCACCTTATAATTCAAATCAGGACTCTTCTCCTTTCTACTGATTTGGCCCTCTCAAAGAATTTCCATGTGAAAGAGAGTTTTCAAGTGATGGGGAACTGAAGAGCCCGTGAGAAAATAGTTAAAAACTCAGTGTAAAGATTTCTGTGCTGAGGGAATATAAAACCTTATTTTTCGATGGGGAAAATATGTGTTAAAGAATGAAGATTAAATTGAAAATTAGAATAAAAAATTATTTCCTTAAGTAAAAGGAAATTTCATACTGAAATGCATCAATGAATGAAAATTTTTGAGTCGGTTTTTGTACCATGTTAACATTGGTACACAATGGGTGGCATTCGTTTTTGTGGGTGTAAGTTACAGTCAGAGTATCCCTTTGTGAAACAGAAGAAAGCAGTCAACAGAAGAGAACAGAACAGGGCAGTCGGCAGAAGAGAGCAGAAGCTAAGGCCTGTGGACTCAGAGGCCGGGTTGTTCAACGTGAGAGGATGAGTCAGCGTTCCTGGTGACTTTGTGGGAATTTCGCTCGAATACACGCTTGCGCTAGCCCACAGATACACAGAAAGCTACACAAAAGTGTCACAAACATCTCCCTTCTTGCGCTTGGCGCTAACTCAAGTCCGTGATTGTTTCTTGTTCCTTTCTTCCACTTTCTCGTTTGTGGATGTTGTGTTTTTTGTAAAGAAATGTGAAATACCCCTGGTCGGAGATGAGAGAAACCACTTGACGATCGGATAGCCATAAGTGGTTTAGGAGGTTGAGATAGTGGGGACCAGATAAAGGTCTATTGTCACAACATAAAAACCGCCTACATCATGGTATACAGTGAATACGTATGATCAACATGCAATTTATATTCTGTGTACAAACAAAGGGCGTCTTTTTCAATTATAGTATATGCTATTTGAATAATGATTAAAAAATCGAGTTTTAATTGATAAACCCTATGATATTGATTAAAAATTGGTTTTGTTTGGTTGTGTTTTACGAATTGGTTAAGGATTGGTTTGGTTTTATGGCACATTAACCACTGTAGGTTATCTAATGTCAAATCCAGATTATACATATCTATTACGTAAATATGATTTGTAAACATAAATCAACAAAGTTAAATAGTTCTAAGTATTGCTATATATCATTATCATTTTAATTAAATATCAATCATTTATTCACACACAGTTAAATAATCAAACAGTTCTATTTCTAACAATTCAATTTAGCATAAGTCATTTGTTTGCACTCAATTAGTTCTATTTAACCCATTGATAGAATCCTTTCAGGTGTTACCATTTCGATTCAGAATGGACTTGGGAGCAATGGCAATGAAGGGGTACTCTGCATTCCCCAAATCTCTAAGTTTGAAACCTCACCATCAGATTGTTTAATGTCATATACCGGACACTCATTGGAAGGATTTTACTCTTCTGAATAGATAAAGTCGGTGTATTTTACAGTCTCAGCTGACCGGGCTGTGGTTGTGCTTTGTGGCATATGAACTTTTTGGGGTAATTTAATTAATGTTAAATCCTGTAAATGAATATATAATATATATATGATTTGTAAGTGAATAGTTTGTAGTAACGTTAATTTTAGACTAGCCAGAGCTGATGTGTTTGAACACAGTTAATGGTTTCAAACATTGCTATTTTTTGTTTGCACATAGTTGAATGGTTTCAAGTGTTGTAAAGGATTAGATAGTTTTATTTGACGCATAGACAGGAGCTTAACTAATACTAGGATTACGGGTCAGAAAGGGGTTTGGAAATAATGGCAATGATCGGGCACCTTTTTATTTACCAAAGCTCCAAGACTTAATCCTCATTATCAGATGCAGTTTAATGTCCTATCCAGTGGATTCTTTGGAGGAGTGGAGAGCTTCACCCTCTGCCGAGATGTTATCGGTGAATTCTACAGCCCACTGGGCAATATTGATTCGTAAGTTTCCTGTTTCATCTTCGTATATATATATATAGCCAAAAGTTTTGCGAATAACCTACCGAAGAAGGCGACTTAAAACAAGAAATAAACTTCTAAAATAAAAAAAATAAGAATAGATTATTTTCTGCTTAGAATAATAATAATAATAAAAAACCGTGAAAACTTACGTACAGAAATATATGATGATGGTCAACATTTTCATATAGTATCACTCAAATTCTATTAAGTGGGATTATTATTTGTATTTAAAAGATTTGATACCGATATCAAACTGAGTTTTCTTATTTTTGCAAAATTGAAAAAAAAGGAAATGAAAATTTTACAAGTGTGCAACAGCGAGTATATATATACAGGGTGGAACGATAAAATTGTCGTCCTAAAGAAAACAACACTACAGCTTTATTTTAAAACTTTTATTGAAAAAATCAATTCAGGTAACTTGATTACGTAGTAGAGCTGAAATCTACAGTATATACATATATATATATATATGTGTGTGTGTGTGTGTGTGTGTGTGTAAGTTAATTTACCTATCGATCTATCTATCTATCTGTTATGGTCAAGGGGAGGTTCAAATGATAACACGACTCGGAAATAAGTGATAAGAAATATATTAAAGGAAAATAGTACATACACAAACGATAGCTGAGAGAAACCTCTTCTCAGCTTAACAATCAAGAATATTACCACTCTTGGTAACAGCTCGTTGAGACTGCTCCGTGACTGAGACTGCGCAGAAGAGAGCTTAGTTGGTATATGTCACACGAAGACGAGTCCATCTATAGGGGTTACCCCAACACTAAACAATAGTTTTGTATAAAAACCTTTAGAAAAAAGCTAAAACAATGAAATAATTATCTAAAATGAGGAATGAAGAACTAATTATTTTTAACACTACCATTGAAAGAAAAGCCATAATCATGCACACATACACGAACATGTTTATTTTGCCTGACTTAGGTTCTTTTTTTATTTCAAATTTTGGGTTTTTAAAAGAATTATTTTGCAAAGTGTTATGAAAGTGTTATCTTTAAAGTGCATGTACGACTGCTATCTCACACACACACACACACACACACACACACACACACACACACACACACACACATATATATATATATATATTTGATTGATGGGTAAACTGAAAGTATTTTCAGAATGAACTGACAGTCTGTATAATGAAATTCTTTTAGACAGGAAAACATTTTATTTCAAAGTGAAAAGGCTTCATACAGTCAGATGTCATTATTGTGTATTCTAGCGAAGCTCTCTTTGTATTAACACGTTCTCACGTGTTTTGTCTCGTCAATCGTTTATTCTTCGTTTTCATGATGTTTCTTATTATCGTCTGTGATTGTTATCCATGGTACAAGCACGAATCCCGAATCTCTACAAATTTCATACTTTCTTTCTCAGACCTATCAAAGCGCACAAGAATTGGATCGAACCCAAATGAATAAATTGGCTGGAATCATCTCTTTCTTAAAGGACTTCTTCATTGGAAGATATTGAGAAAGATCCATTAATGTTGCTTCTCAAATGCCACATTACCATTCTAAGTTCAAACCGAAATAACATCAAACATGTACAACCACTTGCGAAAAAAAAAAGATACCAAGTAATCACATTTGAATATTACTATAGATTTATTTAAAGTCGTTACATAGTGGATTCTAAAATAAGGTCAGAAATAAACGATGTGACAGTATAAATACATGGTGGACTATCTCGTGCAGCTCGACGTATGAGTGATCAAAGAATAAAGTTAGATATGTAAACTAGTGAACTGTTTACTTAGGAGATTTGTTAAGAGCAGCAAAAGTTTGTTTAGGGCCAGGCACACTTTTTTTTTGATAAGCTGACAACAGAAAAAAGAATGTACCAATGTTCCCCAGTTTCTCCCGAACACCACTTTTTCTATCTCCTAGATCGATTGCCTTTGTAAGGCTAGAGACGGTTACGTATACTTCACATTAAGATAGTTAAATAAGTCTTGGCTGTGAAAGCTTTCTATCTGTATTTATTGATTTTAACAGTATTTCAACCGATCTTGGGTTATTTTCTGCCTAGAGATACATTGTACGTTCATATTTATATTTAGCTGTTTCTTATGAGTTCTTTTTCTGCTCACTTATATGATCTCACGCATTTCTATCAAATGCAATAACTAGCTATTTGACCTATAGATCGAAAACTAACACGTTCAATCACTCTGGGTCACAGTTAACCTGGGAGTAATGTCAATGAGGAGTACTACACATTCCTCAGATCTCCCAAACTGGACCCTCACCACCAGATGCTGACTCTAGTCCTACCCACCATACCTTTCTTTATGGAGATTACCTCACTGCAGGGGATACCATTAGATTCATTTGGTTTGATGGCATATCAATCATGGTAGATTATTTAATGCAAAGTCACACACACACACACACACACACACACAAATATATATATATATATATATATATATATATATATATATTCTAAATATATGATTTGTAAACACATTTTTGTAGATAACATTTTTAAACGAGTCTAAGCTCACTTTTTGCACACGGTTAAATGGTTTCAAGTATTGCTATATAACAGTCACAATTTAACATCAGATATTTGTTTGGACCCAAAGTTTGTTGGTAATTTCATTTTTAAATGAGTTATAGCTAATTTGTTTGCACACTTGTATTGATATTATTTCTACACTGTTAATAGTTTCAATTATTGCTATGTAACACGAATAATTCTATATCAATCATTCGTTTATACACAATGAAGTGATTATGAGTATTATTATTTAACACTAACATTGAACACTATTCAACAGGCGGTATTTCCACACTAGACGGAACCTCTCTGAAACTAGTCGAAAAATTCACCTACCTAGGAAGCAGCGTCTCATCAACTGAAAAAGACATCAACACACAACTAACGAAAGCATGGACAGCTATCGATAGGCTCTCGATCATATGGAAATCAGACCTGACCGATAAAATGAAACGCAGTTTCTTCCAGGCAGCGGTCGTATCGATACTGCTATATGGATGCACTACTTGGACGCTAACTAAGCGGCTGAAGAAGAAGCTAGACGGCAATTGCACAAGAATGTTGAGAGCCATATAGAACAAGTCCTGGCGGCAACACCCCACAAGACACCAACTGATTAATGTTTAATCAAATGATTAATGTTTAATTGAATTGTTACCACCTGCCTCCCATCACGAAAACTATCCAAGTTAGACGAACCAGACATGCAGGACACTGCTAGAGAAGCAAGGACGAACTCATCAGTGATGTACTCCTATGGACCCCGCATATGGCCAAGCAAAAGCAGAACGACCAACTCGAACATACATACAGCAGCTATGTGAGGATACGGGATGTTGTCCTGAAGACCTGCCAGAAGCGATGAATGATTGGGAGAAGTAGCGGGAGAGGGTCAGGGATATCCATGCTAGCGGCACGACATGATCATGATGATGATTCTATTCAACACTATTCATTTATTTGCCTATAGTCAAATGGTTCCTCGTATTCCCATGTTATACCAATAATTAAATTTAGGCACACAGACTTCAAGTATTAACATTAACACTAATAATTATATTCAAAATTACTCATTCTTTTGTACACAGTTAAATGCTGCCAAGTATTGGTAACAATTCTATTAAACATTAATCATTTGATTACACTGAATTAAAGGATCAAACAGATCTATTTATAAAATTTCAATTTAGCATGTCATTGGTTTAAATTTCAGTTTTGCTTAATCCATAGATAGGACCCTATCAAGCGCTACTACTTGTAGGAGGTGCCCGTGGTGTAATGGTTATCGTCGTAGGAATTGGACACTGGACGAGACTGATTGCATTTCACAAAGCACTTAGGAAAGGTATGAATCCAATTATTCTCCCTCCAGGACAGACTAGGTTCTTCAGCCTTGGTGAGGCAACTAGTCTAAGAGAAGGAAAACTCTGAATTCAAACCTGTTAAACTCCCCTTAAAAATTGACCTTGTGTCATATCCTGCCCGAGCAGAGGGGTTGGGTCAATAGGATCAAGCGCTACTACTCCGGGCCAGAGTTGACCCGTGAGCAATGGCATTGAATATGTACTTCATATTCCCCAAATCTTGACTGCTGGAGCCGTCAGATTGTTTCATGTCATAACCGGCTCACTCGTTGCGGGTTGGTCTTATCCTTCTACAGAGATGCAGTCAGCGTATTCTAAAGCCCTGGTCCACTGAGTTTGGGATACCATTAGAACATTTTAAGCCTTGCCGACAAGAGTAATCTTGATTGGGACCTATACCAGAAAACTAAACTAAGCTACGAAAATATCGGCTTTGCGCGCCAGTGATGTTACTTCGATCAGCAAAAACTCTAAATTATCATCTACTATAGAGTTTGTTTCTGATTGAATGCACTAATAGCGTGATTTGTACAAGAGTAAGGCAATATCTACTTTAGAAGTCCATTTGTTAAAATTAGCAAAGGCTATTCCTGTAAGCGATAATGCTTCTGTTTCTTTATATAATTCCTTGTAGAAAAACAACAGTAATACTACTTAGCCCAAAGATCAGGGGTGGGATTCAGAAGTACATACCTTGCTAAAGGGTTGTTGTCCGATAGTGAACATAATAGCCTGACTAGAGTTTGAACTTGCTTACTTCGAGGCCGTAATCTAGTACTTTGACTAACAAACTACGGGGACTAACCTTCATAATACTCCCGTGATTTTGATGGTCAGTAGTTGCGTTTGAGGGCCAATGGAAATAAAGCTTAGTAAATGTGAACTCTAAACATCAACTCGAAAAAATTGTCGACCATTTGAGACTCGCAGGCTATTGCTTGGACAAACAATTGAATCTTTAGTGACTGGTCCACTAATGTGATATCTTGACCAAGGTAAGAAAAATTTAGTAAATACTGAAAAAGTTCAAAAGAAATATACAGTTAATGTTGGGTATCCCCCACCTTTTCCAACACAATGAACTAGTCTATCTGCCATATATAGCAGTAGCTACTAATTCCAGGGCAGACTAGAAGGTGAAGAGCAGCTTCTTATAAGAATTGTATAAGAGCGCTGAAGACTGGAGATCACATTAGATCACCTTACTTGCTACCGTAATAACGGAAGCCAATACTATCGTTGGACTATATCTTTATTCTGTATTCACTAATCGTATGTTCTTGTCTACTAATAGTCTCTCTATTGTATATACTTTTTCCTGAAAATATATCTCTATTTCCTCTCATATCATGGTTTGTCGTTTATTTAATATTACAAGCGTTCACTAACCAGAACGCAACAGTTAAAAACAAACAAAAAAACAACAACAGCAGCGAAAAACAACTCAAAGAAACAAAGAACAAAAAGAACTAAAAAAAAAAAAAAGAATAAAAAATATTTCAGATATTTATGAATATAGAGCACTTTCTTCCTCTCCTTCACTCTCTCTCTTTATCTTCTGCTTCATCATCTCACAGTCGTCATTCCTCCACTCTCTTTCTTTCTTATCTACTTCATTCCCTTCCTTTCTCTTCCTCTCATTCTCTTTTATTCAACTTATCATTTTTTTTTACTTTATTCTTCTCTCTTTTCTTTTTCTCGTTTACTCTTTCTTTTCTTCAAATATCCTTCACTTTCTCCTCTTTATTCTCATCCCCACTCTCTTTTTTCCTCCTCTATTCAACCCTCATTTCTTCTCTTATTCCTTTACTCTCTCTTTAATTCTTCTCAATTTTTTCGACTGTTTTACTCTCTTTCATTCTTTCCTCATCTATTCTCTTTCCTTCTCCACTCCAACACTTTTTCTTCTTCTCAACGCCTTTTCCTTCTCTTTCACTGTCTTTCTATCTCCTCCACTCTCTTTCTTTCTTTTTACTACTCTCTTTCTTTCTATTCTTTTTCTGTTTCTTTTCTTCTCTTTATCTCTCTTTCTTTCACTTCCACTCTCTTACTTTCTCTGCTCTCTTCTCTTCTCCCCAACTCTCTTTCCTTGTCTTCCACTTTTTTCTTTCTCATCTCCTCTAAACTTTTTCATTTTTTTCTCCTGCACTCTCTTGATGATCATCATGATCATGTCGTGCCGCTAGCACAGATATCCCTGACCCTCGCTCGCCACTTTTCCCTATCGTTCATCGCCTCTGGCAGGTCTTCAGGGCTACATCTCGTATCGTCACATAGCTGCTGAATGCATATTCTAGTTGGTCGTCCTGCTTTTGCCCGACCATATGTGGGGGTCCATAGGAGTACATCACTTATGAGCTCGTCCCTGCTTCTCCAGCAGTGTCCTGCATGTCTGGTTCGTCTAACTTGGATAGTTTTCGTGATGGGAGGCAGGTGGCCGTATAGTTGGTGTCTTGTGGGGTGTTGCCGCCAGGACTTGTTCAATATTGCTCGCAGTATTCTTGTGTAATTGCCGTCTAGCTTCTTCTCCAGCCGTTTTGTTAGCATCCATAAAGCACACTCTTACCTTTCCTTTATTCTTTTTCCTTCTTTTTTCCTTCACTAACTTTTCATTTTCTTCTTCATTCTCTTTTTTCTCCACTCTTTTCACCTCCTACACCCTCTTTCCTTTTCCAAATCTGTCTTTTTTCTTCTCCCTCTTTTTTTCTCTTTTTCCATTTACGCGACTGTCTTTCTTTCCCTTCTCTTCACTGTCTTTCTTTCTGCTCCATTCTCTTTCATCCTCCTCCGCCCTATTTTCTTCTCCCATTCTCTTTTTCTTTTCCTTCAATCTCTTTCCTTTTCTCCTTTTCCACTCAATTTCCTTCATTTTTCCTTCACACTCTCATCTTCACATCTACTCACTTACCTTCACTTCTCTTTCACTCTTTTTTCTTCTCTTCTCTTCCTCTAACTTTCCTTCTTTTCTTCTTTACTCTCTTAACTCTTCTTTTCCAATCATTTTACTTCTCCTTCCCACCCCCTCTTTTCTCATCTTCTCTAAATTTTTCCTTCTTTTCTCCTTTACTCTTTTCTCTTCTCTTCCACTCACTTCTCTTTGCAGTAACTTCACATTGAATGAAATCTCTTGCAACTGTTTCAACAAAACTTTCCTCAAAAGTCTGACATTAGCTATCTATGTCATAACGAGTATGAATTCGTTCCAAATTATTTATCAGATACTAAAAACCTTCAATGACTATTACCTGTCCACGCACATTCTATTATTTCATTTTTCTTGTACTAGCTTAAAATCAAGACCTCTTAGTGATGATTCACGGAAATATATTCTAAAACAGGGCTTCTCAAAATACAATCTCTGATGCACCTTCTTTTAACCAAATTTAATTTCTATTTACCTCAAATAAATTAATCAAATATTAAATATACTAAACAGTTTACCAGTGTTTAATACAACTTACACGTGAAAAGAATCAATAAACTGTAAATTGAACGCCACTCTTTAACCGAGAAAGTTTCTTCAATGAAAAGGTGGCGCAAATGATTATTAAAAAATAATTTCTTGAAACCATATAATTATTAGATAGGGATACTCGCAACGCTACAAATTTCTGCAAATTTGTAGTATAAGATAAAAGAACTTGATATTACATAACTGGGCGCAACCTTCTCTTAAAAAACATTGCTCAATAGGCAGGGGCTAAATAATACACCAACAGCATCTCTGCAGAGGGATAAGACCCCACATCCACGAGCGTCCTGTTATGACACTAAGCAATCTGATGGTGAGACTACAGTATTGCTGGAGCTTTGAGAAATGCAGAGCCCCGCTTCATTGCTATCGCTCCCAAGTCCACTCTGGCCAAGAGTGGTAGCACATGATATGGTCCTATCTATTACTTAAATACAACTATTTGATATTTAAACTGAGTGCAAACAAATGACTGATGTTTAATTGAATAATTATAGTTACATAACAATACTTGGGACAATATAACTTAGTTGACTAATGCTAAATTGAATTGTTTGAAATAGAACTGTGTGTAAATAAATGACTGATATTTAATTGAATTGGTTGCAATACTTGGAGTCATTTAACTTTGTTAACTTATGTTTACAAATCATATATATTTAATATATATCTGTATAAACCGGATTTAGTATTAAATGATATGACTTATAATTAAACCAAACCAAACCTATCTTAAGAAACAACGAGACAAAAATGTAAATATTAATATACAATTAACGCTAGTCTATGAACATAAAATAACCATAGACAGGTTGACATGCTGTTAAAATCAATCATGTGAAATCTCTTGGATCAGTTCTCTTCAGTGGCATATGTGGAGTAAAAATCTGAAATATCAGCTCATTGCTCTGACTAATGTTCCCTGTGAAGCAGATTACTCAGACAATTCATATTTATCTCTGAAGAGGACTTGTAACACATTGACCCCGGCCAAGCTGTCAAAATAGGAAATGCACCTGTGTAAATAACAGGTGCATCCGGTCGAAGAATATCAGGATATAACCTTGACCGTGGACGGGTTGATTTGAGTGCGAAATTGTGACGCTCGCAGGAAGAAGAGTGGGCGTCAAATTATCATATAACTCGGTGCACAGGGAGTTCAGATCAGTTGGAGAAAAGATGCTGGAATGAGGAACATGTCCCAGGGAGGCTGGGCCTGCAGGCCCCCGGTTGAGCAGCCCAGGAGAACGGGAAAGAAACGCTGTTATGGCCATAAGAGTGGGGGTCAATATGTTGCAGTTATGTTCAAACTCCAACTCACCTCTCACACAGTAAAACCTTTAGTAACCCTTTCGAACCCTTTCAGATAAAGTGAGAGGTATATTTTTCTAATGAACTGTGTCGCTCGTCTTTATAGCATCGTTATGTTTCTGCATGCATATATATTATGTAGCTATACAACAGACTTTAATATTCAAATTATTGTTTGTTTGGTATTTAATGGCATAACAATGTTCCTGGGTTATTTAATCCCAAATCTATCCTTTTAGAAGGCCAGTTGTGGTACTATTTAACCCATAGCTGGGAGGATAATGGGGTTCATACCTTTGCCATAGGTTTTTGTCCGAAAGTGAACGTAATAGCGCGCTAGAGTTCGAACTTGCGTGCTACGATTCTGCAGTCCATCGCTTTAACCATTACACCACGAGGAACACCCCACATTCAATTTAATCAGACTGGTTACGGAATATAACTTGAGAGCTCTTGGGCCAGTTCTTTTCTCTTTTCAGTTTAGGAAGGTAAACCTCAAGAATCAAATCGATACTCTGGCAAAACGGAGCAATGTTTTCCAGATTCATCTCATCAGTGAGTTAAATCGGGTGGCAGAGTTCGTAGATTGACCGCATCGCTGGGTTTCTATTCGACGGCAACGCTTCTCAGCTCATCAAATTCATTTGACTCGCCAATATCGCTGTTCAGCGGGGGAGCAAAGGTAATAGTCTCAGATCTTTCAAAGTTAATTTCCTTTATTTTTGCTGAGTCAGCGTGTCGCTTTGTTTCACTTGCAAACCATTTTCAATACTTCATTCATCTTTCCCGTCTATCTTCAACCTTCCCTATCTTCTCATAACCACCATTACTTTCGTTTGTGTGTCGCGGTCTTTCGAAATTTAAACTTTTCAATACAAAGCATCCCGCTCAAAATCTAGGATGCAAATAGGAATGCGTCAAGTGAAGCATACATAATGTGAAGAACAATGACCCTTGGTTTTCGCCCGACCATGCCATCCCTTCTCCCTCATTATCCTCTTTCTCTTTCTTAATCAATGGCTCATACTAGAGCTGAGGTTTGGCAATTGTAAAGAATTTGGTGCAGGATCAGTCTTGGGATAAATGGTTTTCCACTGGCTATAGCGCCACTCATGAGATACAGATGGCGTTTTAAGAGATCAGTGCTAATACCTCATTATAGATAATCCCCTCTTTAGAATAAGAAAAGAATTGATTATCGATAATTCCTAAGAATGTTGTCGTTTAAGACCTATTGTATTAAAGCGTTGTCAGTCTACTTGAAGCAGTTTGCTGACCGAAGTTGACCTTTTCGGAAAGATTCATGAGAAAATAATGGCCTGACTTTAACTATTACAGGTATTAAGATGCGCAAACACCGGATTGTCGATGTAAAAACTTAAAGAATGAATATAGATTTGGATCTTATGTGTAAGAACAGAAATAGTATTAGGCAAGAAAGAGAATATGAAATAAAATTTTGGACAAGCACTGAATCAACCGAAAAGTAAAAAGTTGGTTTTACGGTATGTCAGACTTATTTCATTTTGGTTTGGTTTGGTTTCTTTGTTTAATGGCATATCAAACGTTCTTGGTTAATTATTGTCACAATCATCCTTGTACAAGAACAGCAGTAATTTTTAAACCATCACTGAGGAGATAAGGGGGTTCATGCCTTTTTTTAGGATATTACGTGGGAAGTGAATGTTAATAGGCGACTAGAGTTCGAACTCACTTACTATGGGGTTGCAGTCGAGAGCATTAGCCCATACACTACAGGGAGTTCCAATTTTATACTGAAGACATAACTTAAACCATAGTCACCAAAAACCTATTTTCACAATCATTTTAAACTGGAAAACAGTTCATAATTAGTTATATTCTCAATGTTTTAAGATTGATTGATTGGTTTGAACAGCATGTCAACTGGTATAGGGTTATTTCATGCATAGCTGTTAAGGAATCATATTCTTTGTACGTTCATTTTTACATTTATTTTTGTTGTTGTTGTTTTAATGAGTTCTTTTTTTGGACACGTTCCGATAGAATAAGAACTATTCTTAAAATGTCTATTTGACTCATGCATGATATACTTACAGGTGTTATCATTGCGGGTCAGAAAAGACCTGGGATTAAAAAAATATATAAATAGTCAACGTATCAAAGTATGTATTTACCCAACCCCTCCGTACGAACAGGATTTGAGACTTGGTCAATTTTAAAAGGTCGATCCTTGACTGGTTGCCTAGGAGCCCAGCATTCCTTACTATTTAAACAAACCAGGAGGAAGAATCGGTGGATTTGTAATTTTGCCAAGTTTATTAGTGCGCTATGAAACAGGTTCGTTCAGGATTTGATGTCGGATCACCGGTTTCATTTGCTAAGACGATAACCATTACGCCACGAGCGCATTAATGTAATTCAAAATCAATTAAAAATTATCTCAGGTGTATTTGTCTTATAGATATAACCTTAATATGCATTATGGGGGTACCTTGGTGTTATGGTTATCGTTGTAGGAAATGGACACAGCGGCACGAGTTCAAAACCTCGACAAGGCTGATTGCATTTCATATCACACTTATACATTTAGGAAAAGTATGAATCCAATTATTCTCTCTCCAGCTACCGGTAAATAGTCGGGCAGTGTAGGTTCATTAACCTTGGTTAGGCAGCCATTCTTCGAGACAGAAAACTCTGAATTCAAATCTGTTGAAGGAACCAAAATTATCTGCCGGCAGAAAATAATAAAACACTACTTTCCATAGCCCAGCCAATCAAAATATATAGAATCAAACTGCTGCTGATTCACGTTTCACGAGCAAAATTTGAGATATTCCCTTCTGTTCGCCATCCCAAGGTAAAGACATATTTTCTAGCTCGTTCCAAATTTAGCTTAATTTCACACCAGAACACACACATTCCTAATTTATTTTTCACTTTAAAATTCACACAAACAACTTTCTCGAGATTGGCTGTGACTTTCTTTTGTGACAAGTCTTTTTGTGGTTTGCATACTTTATAAACATTTCATTCGTTCTTGTGTATTTTTTTGTGTTACAATACTTAAAAGATTGTTTTGTTTAAATATCAGGATTTTTATTGTATTCATTTTGATTTATTCTGTAACCCTATTTTAACATGCATATTTCGTATACTTACAAATAATTAAAAAACGAAACTGTTAAACTCAACTTAAAAAATGACTTTGTGTCAAATCCTGCCCTTGCAGTGAGGCTGGTAAATGCATACATGTGCACAATGCTTCTCAGGCTGAATAGAAAAGAGAATATAGAAAACAAAGAGGTGAATCGACTCCTTTACAGTTTAAGATCACGCGCCTAATAATTGAGTACAGTTCGGTATTATGTACTGTATATTCCCCATTTTTTTTACAATGCATACTTCTTTTCAGGGAATGAAGATATAAATAATTCCTTGATATCGATTTTTTTCGATATATTACTGTTGAGGCCTTGTTAGGGGCTAGATATAAAGACACAAAAGAGGAATTGAGTCAAACAAATATATTAACAAAGAATACCAAAGAATACAACATATATAAATGAAAGGGTTACCAGTGAGACTGTTTGGTCTGACTGTCAAGGCTGTCTGCTGGAATATTGCCTTCTTCCACAGAGCAGTACCTTCTGCTATTTATAGCTAGGAGAGTTCATGCATGTGTGGGTAAATTCTATCGGCCAGCCACATTTGCTCGCAGTGAACTCTGCCATCCTTGCCTAGGCATTTTACCGGCAGTAGTTTTTGCCTGTGACCTCTGATTTTACCCGGATGTGTCACTACGTCAGTTAAAAAGTTGGATCATTTCTCCCCAGTTTCCAGCCTGACATCAGAAGGTGTACATCGGACAGTGAATAGATCCAATTTTACTTTATGGCCCCATCACCAATTAAGATCACATCACCCGTTGGTTAAGAAAGAATATAAGACAACATGGTGTAGGTATATCAATGACGAAACAGAGTTTGAGACTGAACTTGATTGACATTGCAGAAACAAAATATATCACGACAACCCTATGGAGTTTATGATATTTTGGTTGTTGTTTTTATCTAATTCCATTTTTGGGTTTCTCTTCTTACGATATGTTCATTTGTTGGTTTCTCTTCTTGGTCTGTGAAGGTTGTAAAGGAATTAAAAGGAAAGATGACAGGAAAAAAAAGATATATTTTAATTTAAACTTTATTGCATTTGGGGTTTTTGCACGAACTCTGTAGTGCGGAAATATCTTCCTGGAATATTAGAAAACTGGCATTTTTTCCAAATCATACATTGAAATAAAACTAGTCACTTTCGGGATTGACAATGTCAATTATTCGGTGTTTTCACTTTGCCGGTCACTGCTGAAAGAGAAAGGGTTTCTTTCTTTTGCCGAGACGATTCCTTTTTTTACGCATGCCCCACCCCTTTTCCTCTCTGGGGCTCTTAGAGTTTTTTCAATTTTTATATTTGTTTTTAATCTAATTTAATTATATTTTTATTTTTCTATTCCCTCCACTCCCATAATTGACAACAGATATGGTCTTATTATGCGAACTGAAATTTCAAATGAACTTTCATCAAGGTAGTTAAGTGTCTTTGCGGTTGATATTGTAGGACTATCAGGAGGAAAGGAATGAATCCTTTTCTTCTCCCTTCAGCTTTGGGTAAACAGTAAGGCAGACTGTATCAGGTAAACTATTTAGAATTAAAACTTTAAATTCAAACCAGCTGTCCTCTACTCTAAAATAACCTTGCGTCGTATCTTGTTCTTAGTGGAGTGTTTAGCACACACACACACACACACACATATATATATATAGGAACAACAAGAAATAAAATCCGATGGTATGAAAATGTAAGTAGATAAAAAAAAATTCTTCAGATTATGATTTCATTTGTAGAAATATTACCCAACATGGTTTCATTTAATAACTTACACGTCCTGATGAAGGTCTAAACACCGAAACCTTTAACGTTGGCAAATATTTCAAGTAATAAAATCATCCTCTAAAAACCTTGTGTTTTTTCATCGCTACATAATTACATATATATATATATATATACCAAGTGAATTTTAGTAATATATACAGAGTAAAGATATATATGAATGAAATGTAAATTCCAAGTTCAGGTTCATTGATTTTTCTGAAGCGAAATGTTAACACCCTGGTCGGTGTCTGCATCCACTATTGAATTGCAACACCAATGTAACGGTTAAATCTTGCGTGTGTATTAAAGATGAAAGCTTTTATACCAATCCGCCCACTTACTGATAGTAAGCCAGTGAATGAATATAAAACCGACAGTTCCGGCTCTGAAGAATCGTAACATTTGAATTTATCTGATTGCAATAAATTAAGTCGGCTTATTCAGGAATCTCTTTGATCTTTGAGAGGACTTCTTAGCTGATGAAGATACGACATTCCAATTAGAAAGAGAACGCTGATAGTTTCTGTTGAACATTGGAGCTTTATTTTGGGTGAAATATTAGTCGAAGAAATTAGAAGTGGATGATATAATTTTATCACGATCATTTTTTTTTATTATTGTTTGGCTGTTTTAATATACAGCCTTCTTTAAAGATCTGTTAAAGTGGAGGAGATTCTGGTCATACGAAACGGATCACTCTCAAGTCTGTCAATTCTGTGGTTTGGAATTTCTTTATTCATGCAACAGATGTGACAGTTATAATAACCCAAAGAAAATACACTAGTGTATTATGTAAATCGACATATACGTAATAGCCCTGTCGGATGGGGGTGTAGAATATACCGACTGCAACTCTGCTGAGGAGTAAGACCCTCCCTCAATGAGTGTCCAGGATATGACACTAAACCATCTGATGGGGAGGTTCCACTGATGCTGGAGCATTGGGGAATGCGGAGCACTCCTTTATTGCCATTGCTCCCAGGTCCACTCTGGTACGGAATGGCAGCACCTGATAATGCCCTATCTATGGGTTAAAAAGAACTAACTGCATACTTATGCAGAATCGAATTGTTTGAAATGGAACTGTTTTTGACATTGAAACTCTATTTATACTAAACATAATTGTTTAATATAGAACTGTTTTAACATTTAACTGTGTGTAAAGAAAATCAGTAGTCATATAAAACTGGATTGTTTGAATTAGAACTGATTGACTAAACTGAATAGCTTGAAATAGAAATATTTTTGACAATTAAACTGTGTACTCATGCTAAAGTGCATTGTTTGAACTAGAATTGACTATTTGCATAAAAATGGATTTGGCGTTAAATAACCTTAAAAGGTTGATTTGTCGTAAAACCTAACCAACCAACCAACCAACCAACCTATACGTAAGTTTACTCAATGTTATTTATTTATCTATTTATTTATTTACTCAATTTCTTTGCTCCGACAACATGTGAAACATTAACAGCCAAGACGAGGACTTGTACTAGTTTAGTTGCTTTGCTGGGTTTTATGGTATATCAATCCTTATAGATTATTTAAAGCCAAATCCTCTTTATGCATATATATTTAATTTACTGATTTGGTTTGATTAGGTTTCATGGCATATCAACCATTGTAGGTTATTTAATGCCAAATCCTGTTTATACATATATGATAAATATACATGATTTGGTTTGTTTGGGTTTATAAGGCATATCAACCATACTAGGTTATTCTATGCTAAATTCTCTTTATACATATATATTAGATATAAATGATTTTGTTTAGATAGGTTTTACGGCATATAAATGCTTGTAGATTATCTAATGCCAAATCCTGATTGGTTTGTTGGTTGGTTTTATGGCATATCAACCTTTGTATGTTATTTAATGCCGCATCCTCTTTATACATATATATTAAATTCATATGATTTGGTTTGGTTGGGTTTAAAGGCATCATCATCATCATGTCGCGCCGCCTGCGCGGATATCCCTGACCGTCTCTCGCCATTTCTCCCTATCATTCATCGCCTCCGGCAGGTCTTCAGGATTACAACCCGTGTCCTCACATAGCTGCTGTATGTAAGTTCGTGCTGGTCGTCCCACTCTTGCACATCCATGAGTGGGGGTCCACAGGAGTACATCGCTTATGAGCTCGTCCTTGCTTCTCCAGCAGTGTCCTGCGTGTCTGGTTCGTCGAACTTGTATAGTTTTTGTGATGGGGGGGCAAGTGTCCGTATAGTTGGAGTCTCGTGGGGTGTTGTCGCCAGGACTTGTTTAATACTGCTCTCAACATTCTTGTGTAATTTCCGTCCAGCCTCCTCTCCAGCCGCTTCGTAAGCGTCCATGTGGTGCATCCATACAGCAGCATCGACACAACCGCTGCCTGGAAGAAACTGCGTTTCATTTTATCTGTTAGGTCCGACTTCCATATGATCGAGAGCCTATCGATAGCTGTCCATGCCTTCGTCAGTCGTGTGTCGATGTCCTTCTCGGTTGATGAGACGCTGCTTCCTAGGTAGGTGAATTTGTCGACTAGTTTCAGAGAGGCTCCGTCTAGTGTGGCAATGTTGCCTGTTTGGTTGTAACACATATATTCGGTTTTGTTTGCATTGACATGTAGGCCAATGCCAGCTGCAGCTCGTTCCAGACTATGTAGTAGTGTCTCTGCTTGATTAGGCGTATTCGCTAGTAACGCCAAGTCATCAGCGTAGTCGGCGTCCGTGATTGTTTTTGCGGGGTACCTTTTGCTTCTTCTCTTAGTCAGCTCAAAGCCATTTTCTCTGATTTTGTCGATCGAAGTCCTAAGCACATAGTCTAGACAGATGATAAAGAGGTATGGGGCTAGTGTGTCTCCTTGTAGTACTCCTGCAACAATGTCGAAGTATTCCGTGTCTCCATCTGGTGAACGTACTTTTACTTTGGTGTTTCTGTAGAGAATCATTATCGCTGCTACGGTTTCTTTTGGTAGGCCGTAAGCTAGTAGGATTTGCTCCATCTTCCCTCTGTGTATGGAATCGAAGGCCTTGGTAAAGTCGACAAATAGTAATGTCGCCTGTAAGTTTTTTGCCTGAACGCCTTCCAGGATTCTACGGATGGTCAGTATTTGTGAGGTTGTGGATCTATTTCTCCGGAAGCCATTTTGGTTTTTCCTAAGGATGTTTTCCATTTTGGGTTCTATGCGGTTTCGTAGTAGGGCATTGTAGATTTTGGCTGCTATGGATGTAAGTGTTATCCCTCGGTAGTTCTTGGCTAGTCCGAGGTCGCCTTTTTTAGGGAATGGAAGGATGCATCCC
Source organism: Sepioteuthis lessoniana (assembly GCA_963585895.1). Taxonomy (NCBI): domain Eukaryota; kingdom Metazoa; phylum Mollusca; class Cephalopoda; order Myopsida; family Loliginidae; genus Sepioteuthis; species Sepioteuthis lessoniana. Next base: position 64,322 of record CAUZXS010002683.1, read on the forward strand.
TTCGTCCATCGTTCTATCCTATTTTGACTATAGACTGCGTTGCATTGCCGGAGCAGTATATCGTCGAATTGTCTCGTCTTCCACACTTCTGGGGGGATCTCGTCTAGCCCCGCCGCTTTCCTATTTTTAATTCTTCTGAGAACCGTGTCGAGTTCTTCTTTGGTGAAAGGACCTAGTTTTACGTCTAATTGCTTACTAATAATTCTGGTGATCGGTTCATCCGTTATTTCCGGTGGGTTTCCTAGTAGATTTTTGAAATGCTGTTCCCACTGTTTTATTCTTTCTTGTTGGCTTGCAGCTTTCAATTTTGCTTTGGCTGTGCTCTTCCTTCCACTTACTTCGTTTATTGTTTGCCAGGCTATCCTGGATTGCCTATCTTCCACCGAGTCTCTAATCTTATCTATCTGATTTTGTACGTATTCTGCCTGTTCTTTTAGGTATATTCCTGTTAATTGATGTTGCGCCTTTTCTAGTTCTCGTGCATTTGTATTTGTTGGGTTCTGTTGATAGTTTTTGGAGGCAGTCTTCACAAGTGCACGTTTTTCTCTAGCCGCTAGCGTTTCCCAAGGGACTCTATATTTAGTTCTAGGTTTTGTTGGAATACACTTTTCTGCCGCCTCCAGGTGTGCTTCTACAAAATTTTCATATTCGTCATTTGGGGTGCCTATTTCTACCTTCT